>CAKALS010000038.1:37500-75000 GCA_916701275.1 Sebastes miniatus
ACACAAATAATCACACTAACAACCACACTTACAACCACACTAACAACCACACAACAACCTCACAACAATTACACTAACAACCAAACAAAAAACACACTAACAACCACACTAACAATCACAACAAACAACCACACAACTACCACGCTAACAACCACACTAACAACCACCCTAACAACCACCCTAACAACCACACAACAACCACACTAACCACCACACTAACAATTACACTAACAACCACACTAACAACCACACTAACAATCACACAACAACCACACAACAACCACACTTACAATCACACTAACAACCACACTAACAACCACACCAACAACCAAACCAACAACCACACTTACAACCACACTAACAACCACACTAACAACAACACTAACAACCACACTAACACCAAACTAACAACCACACTAACAATCACACTAACAACCACACTAACTGCCACACAACTACCACACTAACAACCACACTAACAGCCACACAACTACCACACAACTACCACACTAACAACCACACTAACAACCACACTAACACCAAACTAACAACCACACTAACAACCACACAACTACCGCACTAACAATCACACTAACAACCGCACAACTTCCACACGACTACCACACTAACAACCACACAACTACCACACTAACAACCACACTAACAATCACACTAACAATCAAACTACAAACACACTAACAACCACACAACAACCACACAACAACCGCACAACAACCACACTAACAACCACACTAACAATCACACAACAATCACACTAACAACCACACAACTACCACACTAACAATCACACAACAATCACACAACAATCACACTAATAATCACACAAACAACCACACAACTACCACACTTACAATCACACAACTACCACACTAACAATCACACAACAATCAAACTAACAACCACACTTACAACCACACAACAATCACACTAACAACTACAACACTTACAACCACACTAACAATCACACTAACAATCAAACTACAAACACACTAACAACCACACAACAACCGCACAACAACCACACTAACAATCACACAACAATCACACTAACAACCACACAACTACCACACTAACAATCACACAACAATCACACTAACAATCACACAAACAACCACACAACTACCACACTTACAATCACACAACTACCACACTAACAATCACACAACAATCAAACTAACAACCACACTTACAACCACACAACAATCACACTAACAACCACACGACTACAACACTTACAACCACACTAACAACCACACTAACAACCACCCTAACAACCACACTAACAACCACACAACTACCACACTAACTACCACACTGACAACCACACAACAACCTCACAACAATTACACTAACAACCACACAACAACCACACTAACTACCACACTAACAACCACACAACTACCACACTAACAACCACATAAACTACTACACTAACAATTATACTAACAACCACACAACAACCACACTAAAAACCACACAACAACCACACAACAACCACACAACAACCACACTAACAACCACACAACAACCACACGAACAACCACACAACAACCACACTAACAACCACACAACAACCGCACAACTACCACACTAACAATCACAATAACAACCAGACTAACAACCATACAACAACACAACAACCACACTAACAACCACACAACAACCACACAACAACCACCTAACAACCACACTAACAACTCCCTAACAACCACACTAACAACCACACAACTACCACACTAACAACCACACTAACAACCACACAACTACCACACTAACAACCACACAACAACCACACAACTACCACACTAACAAACACACACACACACACACACACACACACACACACTCAGTGACACACACACCCGGCGGGTGCTGATGTCATCAGTCTGCCGTCTCATCAGGTTAATTGGTTGTGACGAGATGCTCAGTTTAATCCTCCTTCCTCTGTCGAACCGACCAATCAGAGCAGCTGATGTCATCCTGTCCCCTCCCCCACCCAGTGTGTGTGTGTATGTGTATGTGTGTGTGTGTGTGTGTGTGTGTGTGTGTGTGTGTGTGTGTGTGTGTGTGTGTGTGTGTGTGCGTGTGTTCAGTGTCTTTGTGTCTCTCGGTTGCCGTGGCAGCAGCAGTGTGAGGACGGAGCTTGTATGAAGCGTCGTTGCGTTCCTCTGAGAGCCGACCACGACCTGCTGACCCCCGACACACACACTCTGTGAGTAACACACACACACACACACACACACACACACACACACACACACACACTCTGTGAGTAACACACACACACACACACACACACTGTCTACTAACGGTGGTCTGTACTAACAGTCTGTACTAACGGCAGTCTGTAGTAACGGTGGTCTGTACTAACAATCTGTACTAAGGGCGGTCTGTACTAACAGTCTGTAGTAACGGCGGTCTGTACTAACAGTCTGTAGTAACAGTCCGTAGTAACGGTGGTCTGTACTAACGGTGGTCTGTAGTAACGGCGGTCTGTAGTAACATTCTGTAGTAACGGCGGTCTGTAGTAACAGTCTGTAGTAACGGCAGTCTGTAGTAACGGCGGTCTGTAGTAACGGCGGTCTGTAGTAACGGCGGCCTGTACTAACAGTCTGTAGTAACAGTCCGTAGTAACGGTGGTCTGTAGTAACGGTGGTCTGTAGTAACGGTGGTCTGTAGTAACGGTGGTCTGTAGTAACGGCGGTCTGTAGTAACGGCGGTCTGTAGTAACATTCTGTAGTAACGGTGGTCTGTAGTATCGGTGGTCTGTAGTAACAGCGGTCTGTAGTAACGGCTGTCTGTAGTAACGGTGGTCTGTAGTAACAGTCTGTAGTAACGGTGGTCTGTACTAATGGTGGTCTGTACTAACGGAGGTCTGTGGTAACGGCGGTCTGTAGTAACGGCGGTCTGTAGTAACGGCAGTCTGTAGTAACGGCGGTCTGTAGTAACGGTGGTCTGTACTAAGGGCGGTCTGTTCTAACGGCAGTCTGTAGTAACGGTGGTCTGTACTAAGGGCGGCCTGTTCTAACGGCGGTCTGTAGTAACATTCTGTAGTAATGGCGGTCTGTAGTAACAGTCTGTAGTAACGGCGGTCTGTAGTAACGGTGGTCTGTAGTAACGGCGGTCTGTACTAACGGCGGGCTGTAGTAACATTCTGTAGTAACGGTGGTCTGTAGTATCGGTGGTCTGTAGTAACGGTGGTCTGTACTAAGGGCGGCCTGTTCTAACGGCAGTCTGTAGTAATGGTGGTCTGTACTAAGGGCGGCCTGTTCTAACGGCGGTCTGTAGTAACATTCTGTAGTAATGGCGGTCTGTAGTAACAGTATGTAGTAACGGCGGTCTGTAGTAACGGCGGTCTGTAGTAACGGCGGCCTGTACTAACAGTCTGTAGTAACAGTCCGTAGTAACGGTGGTCTGTAGTAACGGTGGTCTGTAGTAACGGCGGTCTGTACTAACGGCGGGCTGTAGTAACATTCTGTAGTAACGGTGGTCTGTAGTATCGGTGGTCTGTAGTAACGGCGGTCTGTAGTAACGGCTGTCTGTAGTAACGGTGGTCTGTAGTAACGGTGGTCTGTAGTAACAGTCTGTAGTAACAGTCTGTAGTAACGGTGGTCTGTACTAACGGAGGTCTGTGGTAACGGCGGTCTGTAGTAACGGTGGTCTGTACTAAGGGCGGCCTGTTCTAACGGTGGTCTGTACTAAGGGCGGCCTGTTCTAACGGCGGTCTGTAGTAACGGTGGTCTGTAGTAACGGCAGTCTGTACTAACGGCGGTCTGTAGTAACATTCTGTAGTAACGGTGGTCTGTAGTATCGGTGGTCTGTAGTAACGGCAGTCTGTAGTAACGACTGTCTGTAGTAATGGTGGTCTGTAGTAACGGTGGTCTGTAGTAACAGTCTAGTAACGGTGGTCTGTAGTAACGGTGCCCTGTACTAACGGAGGTCTGTGGTAACGGCGGTCTGTAGTAACGGTGGTCTGTACTAAGGGCGGCCTGTTCTAATGGCGGTCTGTAGTAACGGTGGTCTGTACTAAGGGCGGCCTGTTCTAACGGCAGTCTGTAGTAACGGTGGTCTGTAGTAACGGTGGTCTGTAGTAACGGCAGTCTGTACTAACGGCGGTCTGTAGTAACATTCTGTAGTAACGGTGGTCTGTAGTAACAGCGGTCTGTAGTAACGGCGGTCTGTAGTAACATTCTGTAGTAACGGTGGTCTGTAGTATCGGTGGTCTGTAGTAACGGTGGTCTGTAGTATCGATGGTCTGTAGTAACGGCGGTCTGTAGTAACGACTGTCTGTAGTAATGGTGGTCTGTAGTAACAGTCTGTAGTAACGGTGGTCTGTAGTAACGGCGCCCTGTACTAACGGAGGTCTGTGGTAACGGCGGTCTGTAGTAACGGTGGTCTGTACTAAGGGCGGCCTGTTCTAACGGCGGTCTGTCCACAGGTCGGGGGTCAGGCTCCATCATGTCTTCCAGGTGAGGTCAGAGGGCGTGGCCTCTTTATCAGGACACCTGAGTGATTCGTCCAGCAGCGAATCAGCTGCCGGGTCATCGAGGCGACGCCCGGCGACGTCTCCGACTCGTCGTCTGCGATTCGAGGATGAGACGGAGATGGAGGCGGAGTCTCGTTACCTGGAGCGACAGCGGCAGAGGAAACGGGGGAGGCAGGGAGGGACAGGTGTCCTGTTCTCTAAACCGGACCTGAATCTGTACATCAACGGCAGAGCGGGGGCGGAGCTTCAGGGGGCGCATGTTGTTGCCAGACAGCAGAGAGGTCAGTGTGGCGGGGTCAGGCTGAACCAGCACCCACCTGTACCTGAAGACCGGGGACGGAGTCTGTACAGGCCCCGCCTCAACCTGCGGACGGAGCCAATCAGAGAGACCTACATCGGCTCCGTCACACCTGGGGAGACCAGCGGGGGCGGGGCCAATCAGGTGGAACTTAACGGAAACCAGATGACGCCCCCCACAGACCTGCCAATCAACCCTTACGCCCCTGATCAGCTGACCACATCCACCTGCCCCTACTCCTCGTCGCCGCCTCCTGTGACATCAGGGATGATGTCACAGCGCCAGGGGGAGCAGAGAACACCTTCAGCAGCTGAGCCCCACATAGAGCTCCAATCTGGGGCAGAGCTGAGGGAGAAGAGCCCCTCTCTGGAGGACGGAGGTCTGGACCTCCACGTGAAGAACTCCTCCTCCTCTTCCTCCTCCTCTTCCTCCTCCTCCTCCTCTTCCTCTTCCTCTTCCTCCTCTTTCTCAGGGAGGAGCTCAGAGAACACAGGTAACAACATTTACTACCTCATGAACGCTGTCAATACTTCCTGTGGTTGTTTCACAATAAAAGCCTGCCTCTGCCGTCACATTAGATCATTTATTATGAAACACCAGCAGGAAGTGATGAGTCAGTCATAGTTTAACGTAGTAGAACGTATTACGACGTAGTACGACGTAGTAGACGTAGTAGACGTATTATAACGTAGTATAACGTATTACGACGTAGTACGACGTAGTAGGCGTAGTAGACGTAGTATAACGTAGTAGAACGTATTACGACGTAGTACGACGTAGTAGGCGTAGTAGACGTAGTATAACGTAGTAGAACGTATTACGACGTAGTACGACATAGTAGAACATATTACGACGTAGTACGACGTAGTAGAACGTAGTACGACGTAGTAGACGTAGTAGACGTAGTATAACGTAGTATAACGTATTACGACGTAGTACGACGTAGTAGGCGTAGTAGACGTAGTACAACGTCGTAAGACATAGTACGACGTAGTAGACGTAGTAGATGTAGTATAACGTAGTAGACGTAGTATAACGTAGTAGAACGTATTACGACGTAGTAGACGTAGTATAACGTATTACGACGTAGTAGACGTAGTAGACGTAGTATAACGTAGTAGACGTAGTAGATGTAGTATAACGTAGTATAACGTAGTATAACATAGTAGATGTAGTATAACGTAGTAGACGTAGTATAACGTAGTATGACGTAGTACGACGTAATACGACGTAGTAGACGTAGTATAACGTAGTAGACGTAGTACGACGTAGTACGACGTAGTATACGTCGTACGACGTAGTACGACGTAGTAGACGTAGTATAACGTAGTATGACGTAGTACGACGTAATACGACGTAGTAGACGTAGTATAACGTTGTAGACGTAGTATACGTAGTACGACGTACTAGACGTAGTATAACGTAGTACGACGTAGCATGACTAATACGACGTAGTACGACGTACTAGACGTAGTATAACGTAGTACGACGTACTAGTATAAAGTAGTAAACGTGACTCTAAACTGGTTAATGAAGATAACATCATTATTAAATATAAACATATTTAACACATTAACTGCTGTAAATTGCGACGGAATAACAAACCAATCAGATTATTGATGATTTCATCTGCAGTGTTTGTACACACACACACTAACATCTTGTTCTCTGATTGGTTTACAGCTGAGGGCCAAGCCCCGCCCACCTCAGGCAGCAGCATTGATGGACAGGTCAGACAGCCAATGAGAGCAGAGGTTCACGGTGATGTCACTACCCCTCCTGAACGGTGAGCTGGTGTGACGTCAGTGTTGTCAGACTGTGGTCTGATCATTAATCTGATCAATAATCTGATCATTAATCTGATCAATAATCTGATAAATGATCTGATCATTAATCTGATCAATAATCTGATCATTAATCTGATCAATAATCTGATCAATAATCTGATCATTAATTTGATCAATAATCTGATCAATAATCTGATCAATAATCTGATCATCAATCTGATCAATAATCTGATCATTAATGTGATCATTAATCTGATCGATAATCTGATCAATAATCTGATCAATAATCTGATCATTAATCTGATCATTAATTTTATCAATAATCTGATCAATAATATGATCATAGGGTTCCGGCTCGTCTTTCTCTTCGTCGTCTTCTGTCCAACGTTAGACTCAGCAGAACTCGGACCGGCAGCCTGGACCGCCTCAGCTCCCGGCCCCGCCCCCCAGGATCTGACCCCGCCCCCCCAGGATCTGACCCCGCCCCCTCAGGATCTGACCCCATCTCCTCAGGATCCAGAAAGTCCTCGGTCCTGCTGCAGAAACCACCATCTGTCCAGTCCCTCTGTGTGGTGAGACCACCAGATCAGACCAGATCAGACCATCAGACCACCAGACACCAGACATCAGACATCAGACACCAGACATCAGACATCAGACACCAGACATCAGACACCAGACACCAGACATCAGACATCAGACCACCAGACACCAGACACCAGACATCAGACCACCAGACATCAGACACCAGACATCAGACCACCAGACATCAGACATCAGACATCAGACCACCAGACACCAGACATCAGACATCAGACCACCAGACATCAGACCACCAGACATCAGACACCAGACACCAGACATCAGACCACCAGACCATCAGACCACCAGACATCAGAAATCAGACATCAGACACCAGACACCAGACATCGGACATCGGACACCAGACATCAGACATCAGAGATCAGACATCAGACATCAGACATCAGAGATCAGAGATCAGACATCAGACATCAGACATCAGACACCAGACATCAGACATCAGAGATCAGACATCAGACATAAGACACCAGACATCAGACACCAGACATCAGACCACCAGACATCAGACATCAGACATCAGACATCAGACCACCAGACATCAGACATCAGACATCAGACATCAGACCACCAGACATCAGACACCAGACATCAGACATCAGACCACCAGACATCAGACATCAGACACCAGACACCAGACATCAGACCACCAGACATCAGACACCAGACATCGGACACCAGACATCGGACATCAGAGATCAGACATCAGACATCAGACATCAGACCACCAGACATCAGACATCAGACATCAGACACCAGACATCGGACACCAGACATCAGACATCAGAGATCAGACATCAGACATCAGACATCAGAGATCAGACATCAGACACCAGACATCAGACCACCAGACATCAGACACCAGACATCAGACATCCGACATCAGACCACCAGACCATCAGACATCAGACATCAGACCACCAGACATCGGACACCAGACGTCAGACATCAGAGATCAGACATCAGACCACCAGACCACCAGACCACCAGACCACCAGACACCAGACACCAGACACCAGACATCAGACACCAGACACCAGACATCAGACACCAGATATCAGACATCAGACATCAGACACCAGACACCAGACACCAGACATCAGACCACCAGACATCAGACACCAGACATCAGACATCCGACATCAGACCACCAGACCATCAGACCACCAGACATCAGACATCAGACACCAGACATCAGACCACCAGACCATCAGACCACCAGACACCAGACACCAGACACCAGACATCAGACCACCAGACATCAGACACCAGACATCAGACATCCGACATCAGACCACCAGACCATCAGACCACCAGACATCAGACATCAGACACCAGACATCAGACCACCAGACCATCAGACCACCAGACATCAGACATCAGACACCAGACATCAGACCACCAGACATCAGACACCAGACATCAGACATCCGACACCAGACCATCAGACCACCAGACATCAGACATCAGACACCAGACATCAGACATCAGACACCAGACATCAGACCACCAGACACCAGACCTCCTCCTCCTCCTCCTCTAACCGGTGTGTCTCTTGTCCTCCAGCAGGCGTCTCCGTTCTCCCAGTTGAGGAGGTCTTGGTCTTTCCAGAGTCTAGTGGATCATCATCATCATCATCAGCAGAAGAAGAAGAAGGATCGATCAGCTGACTACAGACCAGCTGCTGACCAGTAAACATCTGCTGACCAGTAAACATCTGCTGACCAGTAACCAGCTGCTGACCAGTAAACATCTGCTGACCAGTAACCAGCTGCTGACCAGTAAACATCTGCTGACCAGTAAACATCTGCTGACCAGTAAACATCTGCTGACCAGTAAACATCTGTTATGTTCACCTTGTTCCCCACAGCAACTGATAGCAACATTGGGGGGGCCATTGTTGTCGGCTTTGTGTTCGGACTTTTGGTTCAGACCGGCAGTTCGCCGTAAAGCGTTCTGTTTACCAATCGCCATGGATACTGCAACCACAAAGAATGACTAGTTTGACATGTTCAGTCCGAGGACGCCAGAATAACTGATCATAACTGAGAATAACTGATAATAACTGATCATAACTGATCATAACTGATAATAACTGATCATAACTGAGAATAACTGATCATAACTGATCATAACTGAGAATAACTGAGAATAACTGAGAATAACTGATCATAACTGAGAATAACTGATCATAACTGATCATAACTGATCATAACTGAGAATAACTGAGAATAACTGATCATAACTGATCATAACTGATCATAACTGAGAATAACTGATCATAACTGAGAATAACTGAGAATAACTGAGAATAACTGATCATAACTGATCATAACTGATCATAACTGATCATAACTGATAATAACTGATCATAACTGAGAATAACTGAGAATAACTGATCATAACTGAGAATAACTGAGAATAACTGATCATAACTGATCATAACTGAGAATAACTGATAATAACTGATCATAACTGAGAATAACTGATCATAACTGATCATAACTGATCATAACTGATCATAACTGATCATAACTGATCATAACTGATCATAACTGAGAATAACTGATAATAACTGATAATAACTGATCATAACTGAGAATAACTGATCATAACTGATCATAACTGAGAATAACTGATCATAACTGAGAATAACTGATCATAACTGATCATAACTGAGAATAACTGAGAATAACTGAGAATAACTGAGAATAACTGATAATAACTGATCATAACTGATCATAACTGAGAATAACTGAGAATAACTGATCATAACTGAGAATAACTGATCATAACTGATCATAACTGATCATAACTGAGAATAACTGATCATAACTGATCATAACTGAGAATAACTGATAATAAGTGATCATAACTGAGAATAACTGATCATAACTGAGAATAACTGATAACTGATCATAACTGAGAATAACTGAGAATAACTGATCATAACTGAGAATAACTGAGAATAACTGATAATAACTGATAATAACTGATCATAACTGAGAATAACTGAGAATAACTGATCATAACTGAGAATAACTGAGAATAACTGATCATAACTGATAATAACTGATCATAACTGATCATAACTGAGAATAACTGATCATAACTGATAATAACAGAATAACTGATCATAACTGAGAATAACTGAGAATAACTGATCATAACTGATCATAACTGAGAATAACTGATCATAACTGATCATAACTGAGAATAACTGATCATAACTGATCATAACTGAGAATAACTGATAATAACTGATCATAACTGAGAATAACTGATCATAACTGATCATAACTGAGAATAACTGAGAATAACTGAGAATAACTGATCATAACTGAGAATAACTGATCATAACTGATCATAACTGAGAATAACTGATCATAACTGATCATAACTGAGAATAACTGAGAATAACTGAGAATAACTGATCATAACTGAGAATAACTGATAATAACTGATCATAACTGAGAATAACTGATCATAACTGAGAATAACTGAGAATAACTGATCATAACTGATCATAACTGATCATAACTGAGAATAACTGATCATAACTGAGAATAACTGAGAATAACTGATCATAACTGATCATAACTGAGAATAACTGATCATAACTGATCATAACTGATCATAACTGAGAATAACTGATAATAACTGAGAATAACTGATCATAACTGAGAATAACTGATCATAACTGAGAATAACTGATCATAACTGAGAATAACTGAGAATAACTGAGAATAACTGAGAATAACTGATCATAACTGAGAATAACTGATCATAACTGATCATAACTGAGAATAACTGATCATAACTGATAATAACTGAGAATAACTGATAATAACTGAGAATAACTGATCATAACTGAGAATAACTGATAATAACTGATCATAACTGATCATAACTGAGAATAACTGATCATAACTGATCATAACTGAGAATAACTGATCATAACTGATCATAACTGAGAATAACTGATCATAACTGATCATAACTGAGAATAACTGAGAATAACTGATCATAACTGATCATAACTGATCATAACTGAGAATAACTGATCATAACTGAGAATAACTGATCATAACTGATCATAACTGAGAATAACTGATCATAACTGAGAATAACTGAGAATAACTGAGAATAACTGATCATAACTGATCATAACTGAGAATAACTGATAATAACTGATCATAACTGATCATAACTGAGAATAACTGATCATAACTGATCATAACTGAGAATAACTGAGAATAACTGATCATAACTGAGAATAACTGAGAATAACTGATAATAACTGAGAATAACTGATCATAACTGATCATAACTGAGAATAACTGAGAATAACTGAGAATAACTGAGAATAACTGATCATAACTGATAATAACTGATAATAACTGATCATAACTGAGAATAACTGATCATAACTGATAATAACTGATCATAACTGAGAATAACTGAGAATAACTGATCATAACTGATAATAACAGAATAACTGATCATAACTGATCATAACTGATCATAACTGATCATAACTGATCATAACTGAGAATAACTGATCATAACTGATCATAACTGATCATAACTGAGAATAACTGATCATAACTGAGAATAACTGATCATAACTGATCATAACTGATCATAACTGAGAATAACTGATCATAACTGAGAATAACTGATCATAACTGATCATAACTGAGAATAACTGATCATAACTGAGAATAACTGAGAATAACTGAGAATAACTGATCATAACTGATCATAACTGAGAATAACTGATCATAACTGAGAATAACTGATCATAACTGATCATAACTGATCATAACTGATCATAACTGAGAATAACTGATCATAACTGAGAATAACTGAGAATAACTGAGAATAACTGAGAATAACTGATCATAACTGATCATAACTGATCATAACTGAGAATAACTGATCATAACTGATCATAACTGATCATAACTGAGAATAACTGGAGGCGTCTCTTTCTGGAACTCGAGGAGAGGAGATCAGAGTGTCAGAGCTCCATTGAACTGTTCAGAAGACGAGGACCTGCTCCGCTGGTTGACCTCCCGTCTGCTCGGATCACTGTGGAGTAGAAGCCAACAACAGAACACCTGATCCAGAGAAATGGCTCGGATATGAGACTCAGGTGAAGAGGACGCGTCGGGCGCTCGTCAGGTCGTCAAGTAAGATGTTAACTTAACGTTACCGCTATGAGTTAGCTATCGCTAACGATAGCTAACATAGCTAGCTAACGTTAAAAGACACTTTAAAGTTCGGTGCCAACCCATGATCCCTGTCCACAGGCTACTTCTGACTTTATCCAAGTATTCACTATTTCCTGTTTAAGAGTAAACTTCTTACTAAAGTTAAGATATAGAAATATTTTGTTTTGTGTGAAACAAATAAATATTATAATCACAACCTGATACGTGTAGCTGATATTTTCTGATGTGAAAACTGTGAAACTGACTTGTTGGGTGTTGTTTTGACAGGATGATCTGCCTGTTACAACCTACTGCCCTACTGGTACCTGTATAACACCCTACTGCCCTACTGGTACCTCTAACACCCTACTGCCCTACTAGTACCTGTAACACCCTACTGCCCTACTGGTACCTCTAACACCCTACTGCCCTACTAGTACCTGTAACACCCTACTGCCCTACTGGTACCTCTAACACCCTACTGCCCTACTAGTACCTGTAACACCCTACTGCCCTACTAGTACCTCTAACACCCTACTGCCCTACTAGTACCTGTAACACTCTACTGCCCTACTGGTACCTCTAACACCCTACTACCCTACTGGTACCTCTAACACCCTACTGCCCTACTAGTACCTGTAACACCCTACTGGTACCTGTAACACCCTACTGCCCTACTGGTACCTCTAACACCCTACTGCCCTACTGGTACCTGTAACACCCTACTGCCCTACTGGTACCTCTAACACCCTACTGCCCTACTAGTACCTGTAACACCCTACTGGTACCTGTAACACCCTACTGCCCTACTGGTACCTCTAACACCCTACTGCCCTACTGGTACCTGTATAACACCCTACTGCCCTACTGGTACCTCTAACACCCTACTGGTACCTGTAATAACACCTTACTGCCCTACTGGTACCTCTAACACCCTACTGCCCTACTGGTACCTGTAACACCCTACTGGTACCTGTTACACCCTACTGCCCTACTGGTACCTGTATAACACCTTACTGCCCTACTGGTACCTCTAACACCCTACTGCCCTACTAGTACCTGTAACACCCTACTGCCCTACTGGTACCTGTTACACCCTACTGCCCTACTAGTACCTGTAACATCCTACTGCCCTACTGGAACCTGTAACACCCTACTGCCCTACTGGTACCTGTAACACCCTACTGCCCTACTGGTACCTGTATAACACCCTACTGCCCTACTGGTACCTGTAACACCCTACTGGTACCTGTAACACCCTACTGCCCTACTGGTACCTGTAACACCCTACTGGTACCTGTAACACCCTACTGCCCTACTGGTACCTGTAACACCCTACTGGTACTTGTTACACCCTACTGCCCTACTGGTACCTGTAACACCCTACTGGTACCTGTTGCTATACTGCAGCAGTATGACTGTAAACACTGAGTTCAGTACTTTACTGCAGCAGTATGACTGTAAGTACTGAGTTCAGAGAAGACAGAGAGCTGCTGAGAGGGTTGGTGGCGGCCTGTAAGAAGGCCATTACCAACAGACGGTGGAGGCAGAACCACCTACACAAGATCAATGGAATATATGATATAGAACCGTTAACCCAGGATAACCGTTAACCCAGGATAACCCAGGATAACCGTTAACCCAGGATAACCGTTAACCCAGGATAAGAACACAAGAGGAGCGATGTGGAGGGAAGAGGGAGATGGATGGTGTTTCCATGTCAACGACAGGAAGAGGAAATGAACCGTTGAATATATATCATAGTAATAAGAACTCTTTGTAGAGACGGGTTAATCTATATATAGATATATATCTATATATAGATATCCTCATGTTGTTGGTTTGGTTTATTGTTCTGTGTTTTGTCTTTCTGTCATTGAAAACAATAAAAACAAAGTATTTATATGACTTTTATTAGTGAAATCATAAATATTAAAAACAATCTGTGCAAAAGACATTTCACAATAAAACAGGAAGATCAATCTCACATTTCACAATAAAACAGGAAGATCAAATTCACATTTCACAATAAAACAGGAAGATCAATCTCACATTTCACAATAAAACAGGAAGATCAATCTCACATTTCACAATAAAACAGGAAGATCAATCTCACATTTCACAATAAAACAGGAAGATCAATCTCACATTTCACAATAAAACAGGAAGATCAAATTCACATTTCACAATAAAACAGGAAGATCAATCTCACATTTCATCAACAACTTTATAAATATATGATCAACTAGAGGGAGGCAGACGACAACCACAGCAGAGCACCCAGACACACCAGACTGTCCCTCACACCAGACTGTCCCTCACACCTGTCTGTCCCTCACAGCAGACTGTCCCTCACACCTGTCTGTCCCTCACACCAGACTGTCCCTCACACCAGACTGTCCCTCACACCTGTCTGTCCCTCACACCAGACTGTCCCTCACACCTGTCTGTCCCTCACACCTGTCTGTCCGGCTGACTAAAGAACCAGTCTGACCATGAGAACCAGGACACAGAGCAGACCAGCAGAGTGTTTCCTCACCAGACTCCATTCAAAAAAGGAGGTTTTAAAGTCAGCAGCTGGTTCTCTGGTGTTGGTTCTCTGGTGCTGGTTCTCTGGTGCTGGTTCTCTGGTGTTGGTTCTCTGGTGCTGGTTCTCTGGTGTTGGTTCTCTGGTGTTGGTTCTGTGGTGTCGGTCCCGGTGTCCCGGTGAGTCCGACCAGCAGAGTGTCTCAGGTGTGAAGACGCTCCAGCATCAGAAGAGTTTGGACAGCTGTCTGAGGCGGCTCAGGTCCAGGATGTTTCCTACCGATCCTTCTGTCTGAGGGCCGCTCGCCCTCGCTAAAGATGGCCGCCTGCCAGAACGGTTCTCCTTGTCGGCGGCGTTTGGCTCAGCGCCGCCAGCTAACAGTTGCATTTTGGGCCGCAGGTCTCGGATCAGCTGACTCTGTGGGAGGAGCTTCACATTCAGAGCTTCAGTCGGCGGCTGGCGAGCCGCCGCCTCCCGGACCTCCTCCTCCTCTTCCTCTTCCTCCTCCTCGATCAGGCCGTACCTCCTCATGTACTTCCTGGTGGCCAGAGACATGTTGCTAGGCGACAGCAGGGAGTCGTTGGAGGAGGAGGCGGAGCCTGGGCGAGGGGCGGGGCCTCCCAGAGACAGTCTGCTGAGCGTGGCGTCGCTCAGGTAGCGCAGGGCGATGGCATTGGCCTCCAGACTCAGATCCACGCTGCCGCCGTGGAACAGAGAGCTCGCCGTCGGGTCCGACACACTCAGTCTGGACAGAACCGCCGCCGGGTTGATGCTCGCCAGCGTGCTGACACACACAGACACAGACAGACACACACAGACAGACACACACAGACACACACACACACACACACACACACACACACACACACACACACACACACACGATATTAATGAGTTGAACTCTACACACTAGTTGAGTTCATTGTGATGTCATCCCTCAGTGAGGGAAAGGTGGATGCAGTAGAGCTTTGGGATGCAGCCCAGGTGAGCGGTGTACCTGCTGCTCTCCACCGTCTGATGGATCCTCCTCTCAGACTCCGTCAGATCTTCTTGATCCACGTCAACGCCGAGCTGCTGCAGCCGCCTCACTGTGGCGCCGACCACCGGGTCTCCTCCACAGCTCCTCCTCCTCCTCCTGGACTGGGAGGAGTGGGAGGAGGAGGAGAGCACAGACAGGCTGCTCCTCCTGGACTCCTCCTCCTCCTGGAGACGACTGGTCAGCTGACTCTGAGGACACGAGGAGGACAGATGATCAGTGTTTACAGTTTACCAGCGTGATGATGGTGGTGATGATGATGATGATGATGATGATGATGATGATGTTACCATCAGGTTGTGGTAGAAGCTGTGCTGCTCGTCTGCAGGTCCGTACATGCTGACGCTCTCTCCCAGAACTGGACTCTGCAGACCGCCAACCCTGGAACAGAACACGGTACCGGATCAGAGTCAGAGTCTCTAAAGGTCCATCTGGTTCTGATCCGGTTCATCACACGCTAACGTCAGGTAGCTTAGCACAGTGAGCTAATCAATAAGGTTATCAATAACGTGAACGCTGAGTCATCGTCAGCTGTGATCAGTTTGGAAAGGGTTAGTTCAGATGCTAACAGCTATGTGATGCTAACAGCTACGTGATGCTAACAGCTACCTAATGCTAACAGCTATGTGATGCTAACAGCTATGTGATGCTAACAGCTACCTAATGCTAACAGCTACCTAATGCTAACAGCTATGTGATGCTAACAGCTATGTGATGCTAACAGCTACCTAATGCTAACAGCTACCTAATGCTAACAGCTATGTGATGCTAACAGCTACGTGATGCTAACAGCTACCTAATGCTAACAGCTACCTAATGCTAACAGCTATGTGATGCTAACAGCTATGTGATGCTAACAGCTATGTGATGCTAACAGCTACCTGATGCTAACAGTTACCTGATGCTAACAGCTATGTGATGCTAACAGCTATGTGATGCTAACAGCTACCTGATCCTAACAGTTACCTGATGCTAACAGCTATGTGATGCTAACAGCTACCTGATGCTAACAGCTATGTGATGCTAACAGCTACCTGATGCTAACAGTTACCTGATGCTAACAGCTATGTGATGCTAACAGCTACCTGATGCTAACAGCTATGTGATGCTAACAGTTACCTGATGCTAACAGCTATGTGATGCTAACAGCTACCTGATGCTAACAGCTATGTGATGCTAACAGCTACCTGATGCTAACAGTTACCTGATGCTAACAGCTATGTGATGCTAACAGCTATGTGATGCTAACAGCTACCTGATCCTAACAGTTACCTGATGCTAACAGCTATGTGATGCTAACAGCTACCTGATGCTAACAGCTATGTGATGCTAACAGCTATGTGATGCTAACAGCTACCTGATCCTAACAGTTACCTGATGCTAACAGCTACCTGATGCTAACAGTTACCTGATGCTAACAGCTATGTGATGCTAACAGCTACCTGATGCTAACAGCTATGTGATGCTAACAGTTACCTGATGCTAACAGCTATGTGATGCTAACAGCTATGTGATGCTAACAGCTACCTGATGCTAACAGTTACCTGATGCTAACAGCTACCTGATGCTAACAGTTACCTGATGCTAACAGCTATGTGATGCTAACAGCTACCTGATGCTAACAGCTATGTGATGCTAACAGCTACCTGATGCTAACAGCTATGTGATGCTAACAGCTATGTGATGCTAACAGCTACCTGATGCTAACAGCTATGTGATGCTAACAGCTACATGATGCTAACAGCTATGTGATGCTAACAGCTACCTGATGCTAACAGCTATGTGATGCTAACAGCTACCTGATGCTAACAGCTACCTGATGCTAACAGCTATGTGATGCTAACAGTTACCTGATGCTAACAGCTATGTGGTGCTAACAGCTATGTGATGCAACAGCTACCTGATGCTAACAGCTATGTGATGCTAACAGCTACCTGATGCTAACAGCTATGTGATGCTGACAGCTATGTGATGCAACAGCTACCTGATGCTAACAGCTATGTGATGCTGACAGCTATGTGATGCAACAGCTACCTGATGCTAACAGCTATGTGATGCTAACAGCTACCTGATCCTAACAGTTACCTGATGCTAACAGCTATGTGATGCTAACAGCTACCTGATGCTAACAGCTATGTGATGCTAACAGCTACCTGATGCTAACAGTTACCTGATGCTAACAGCTATGTGATGCTAACAGCTACCTGATGCTAACAGCTATGTGATGCTAACAGCTACCTGATGCTAACAGTTACCTGATGCTAACAGCTATGTGGTGCTAACAGCTATGTGATGCAACAGCTACCTGATGCTAACAGCTATGTGATGCTAACAGCTACCTGATGCTAACAGCTATGTGATGCTGACAGCTATGTGATGCAACAGCTACCTGATGCTAACAGCTATGTGGTGCTAACAGCTACCTGATGCTAACAGCTACCTGATGCTAACAGCTATGTGATGCTAACAGCTACCTGATGCTAACAGCTATGTGGTGCTAACAGCTACATGATGCTAACAGCTATGTGATGCTAACAGCTACATGATGCTAACAGCTACCTGATGCTAACAGCTATGTGATGCTAACAGCTACCTGATGCTAACAGCTATGTGGTGCTAACAGCTACCTGATGCTAACAGCTATGTGGTGCTAACAGCTACATGATGCTAACAGCTATGTGATGCTAACAGCTACATGATGCTAACAGCTATGTGATACTAATAGCTACCTGATGCTAACAGCTATGTGATACTAATAGCTACATGATGCTAACAGCTATGTGGTGCTAACAGCTACATGATGCTAACAGCTACCTGATGCTAACAGCTACCTGATGCTAACAGCTATGTGATGCTAACAGCTACCTGATGCTAACAGCTACCTGATGCTAACAGCTACCTGTCTCCATCAGTCTCACCTGTGCTGACCAGCCTCCTGACCTGTGATGTCACTGTCCTCAGCTCCGCCCACAGGCCCGATGACGGACAGGTCGTCGTGTGAGGAGGAGGAGGAGGAGGAGGGAGGAGGAGCCTGTACCTCCTGATGGGGGAGGGGGGACGGGACGGGATCCCCCCAGAACAGACTGGCTCCTGAAGACCAGAGAGGAGACGGAAACAATATACAGAGCTGTGATGCTGACTTACACCTGTGTACACCTGTCCCGTCACGTCAGTCTCACCTGTCCCGTCACGTCAGTCTCACCTGTCCCGTCCCGTCAGTCTCACCTGTCTCGTCACGTCAGTCTCACCTGTCCCGTCACGTCAGTCTCACCTGTCCCGTCAGTGCCGTCGGTCTCACCTGTCCCGTCAGTCCCGTCGGTCTAACCTGTCCCGTCAGTCTCACCTGTCCTGTTGGTCTCACCTGTCCCGTCAGTCCCGTCGGTCTAACCTGTCCCGTCAGTCTCACCTGTCCTGTTGGTCTCACCTGTCCCATCACGTCAGTCTCACCTGTCCTGTCAGTCTCACCTGTCCAGTCAGTCTCACCTGTCCCGTCAGTCCCGTCTGTCTCACCTGTCCCCACAGCGATGCTGGCGGTGCTCCTGGGTGTCTGAGTGTCGACCTGCCGACCGGAGGACTGAAGTGTCCCCTGAGCCTCCAGCAACATCTGGACCTGAAGACGTCAGACATCAAACAGTCAGTTCATCTTTAACCTCAACACTGTAACCACGACGACTCATGTAACCACGATGACTCCTGTTGTTCTCACCTGCTCCTGAAGGAGGCGGAGCTGGCGCTCCTGATGGAGGAGGAGCTGGTAGGTGTCAGACGGGACGACTCCTCCCACCTGATCACAGCAGCGACTCACACAGGAGGGACGGGAGAACCAGGGGGGAGGAGAGGGGGAGTCACCACGCCATGGGGCGGGAGGAGGAGGAGTGTGGGGATGGGAGGACAGAGGACGGATGGAGGAGGGAGGAGCTGAAGGACTAGTTGGATGGTTGCTGGAGGAAGGAGGAGGAGTGAGGTGATGGGAGGATGGAGGAGGAGGAGGAGCAGGGTGGAGACTGGAGGAAGGAGGAGTGAGGTGATGGGAGGATGGAGATGGAGGAGCAGGGTGGAGACTGGAGAGAGGAGGAGGAGTGATGTGATGGGAGGATGGAGGAGCAGCAGGGTGGAGTCCTGGGGAGGAGAAGATGGAGGTGCAGTTGTAGGTGTGGGAAGAGCAGCAGGAGCAGGGCTGCTGCAGGTTAGAGTTGGGGGTGCTGTGGAGGTGAGGAGGAGCAGGAGGAGGAGGAGCAGGGGGAGCAGGAGGAGGCGGAGCAGACTTCCCGTCAGCAGCAGGAGGAGCAGACTTCCTGTCAGCAGCAGCAGGGGGAGGAGGAGGAGGTCTGTGGGCGGAGCCAGGATCCTGCCGGGCGTTCTGATTGGAGGAGAAGCTGCTGTCAATCAGCAGAGACAGTTCAGGAACCGACGGCCGAACCCTCCGAGCCTGAAACAGAGAACAGCTGCTGCTATTGGCCGACACTACGCTGATGTCACGGTGATGTCACAGATGTGATGTAAGTAACGGTGGTGACCTGCTGAGCGGGGGGGTGGGGGCTCGGGGACGGCCGTGGAGACAGATCCTCGTCCTCGACTCCAGAGTCCTGATCGCTGACAGACAGCCCGGCAGCTGGGGGGGCGGCTCTGAGGACGGAGAGGACCGAGTCAACAAAACAAGCGCTCTGATTGGCTGAGAGCTGGTTCAGGTCTACCTAACATCCAGGTACCTGCTGAAGGAGGTCTGAGCCTCTCTGAACACCTTCGTCTGTCTGCTGTGGTCCTCTGAACCCAGCTCACACCGCAGAGACCGGCCCTCCACCGAGACCACCTGCTGAAGGTCACATCGGTCCACATCAGTCCACATTCATCAAGAGGCAGCACTACGGTCTCTGTGGTGTCAGTGTGTTGTTACCTGGTACAGGGTGACACACTGGGAGCTGGTCAGCAGCTGGTAGTCCAGCTGTGGTTCTGGTCCCGGTCTCGGTCCCGGTCCTCGACACTGGAAGAACTGAGGAGCTCTGTGGGTGGAGCCGAACAGGACCAGGAGGAAACAGCTGCTCTCTGACAGAACTCTGAAACATGACAGGAACACTCAGTGACATCCACCGGACCGGACCGGACTAAACCAGACCGGACCGGACCAGACCGGACTGGACCAGACCGGACTGGACTGAACCAGACTGGACTGAACCAGACTGGACAGGTAGACTCACCTGTCTCGGAGGGCGGAGCTGTAGAGGAACCTCAGACACCAGACCCACACCTGAGGGTTGTAGACGTGTGTGACTCCACTCAGCCAGCTGAAGACAAACAGCAACATCACACATCAGTTAAAGGAGGAGAGGAGGAGAGGAGGAGAGGAGGAGAGGAGGAGAGAGGAGAGAGGAGGGGAGGAGGAGAGAGGAGAGAGGAGGGGAGAGGAGAAGAGAGGAGGAGAGAGGAGGGGAGAGAAGGGGAGGAGGAGAGAAGGAGGGGAGGAGGAGAGAAGGAGAGGGGGAGGAGGAGAGAAGGAGAGGAGGAGAGGAGAGAAGGAGAGGAGGAGAGAAGGAGAGGAGGAGGAGAGGAGGAGGGAAGAAAAGGAGAGGAGGAGAGAAGGGGAGGAGGAGGAGAGAAGGAGAGAAGGAGAGGAGGAGAGGAGGAGAGGAGGAGGAGAGGAGAGGAGGGAAGAGAAGGAGAGGAGGAGAGGAGGGGAGGAGGAGAGAAGGGGAGGAGGGGAGGGGAGGAGGGGAGGAGAGGAGAGGAGGAGGAGAGAGAAGGGGAGGAGGAGAGAAGGAGGAGAGGAGAGGAGAGGAGAGGAGGAGAGGAGGGGAGGAGGAGAGAAGGGGAGGAGGAGGGGAGGAGAGAAGGAGAGGAGGAGGAGAGGAGAGAAGGAGAGGAGAGGAGGGGAGGAGGAGAGAAGGGGAGGAGGAGAGAGGAGAGAAGAGAAGGAGAGGAGGAGAGGGGAGGAGGAGAGAAGGAGAGGAGGAGAGGAGAGGAGGAGAGAGGAGGAGAGAGAAGGGGAGGAGGAGAGAAGGAGAGGAGGAGAGGAGAGGAGAGGAGGAGAGGAGGAGAGAGGAGAGAGGAGGGGAGGGGGAGAGGAGGAGAGAAGGAGAGGAGGAGGAGAGGCGAGATGGGGAGGAGGAGGGGAGGAGGAGAGAAGGAGAGAAGGAGAGGAGGAGAGGAGGGGAGGAGGAGAGAAGGAGAGGAGGAGGAGAGGAGAGGAGGAGGAGAGGAGGAGAGGAGGAGAGGAGGGGAGAGAAGGAGAGGAGGAGGAGAGGAGGAGAGGAGGAGAGGAGGGGAGAGAAGGAGAGGAGGAGGAGAAGGAGAGGAGGAGAGGAGAGGAGAGGAGGGGAGGAGGAGAGAGAAGGGGAGGAGGAGAGAAGGAGAGGAGGAGGAGAGGAGAGGAAGAGAGGAGGAAAGGAGGAGAGAAGGAGAGGAGGGGAGGAGAGAAGGGGAGGAGGAGGGGAGGAGAGAAGGAGAGGAGGAGGAGAGGAGAGAAGGAGAGGAGGAGAGGAGGGGAGGAGGAGAGAAGGGGAGAGGAGGAGGAGAGAAGAGAAGGAGAGGAGGAGAGGAGGGGAGGAGGAGAGAAGGGGAGGAGGGGAGGAGGAGAGGAGAGAAGGAGAGGAGGAGGAGAGAAGGAGAGGAGGAGAGGGGAGGAGAGAGAAGGGGAGGAGGAGAGAAGGAGAGGAGGAGAGGAGAGGAGGGGAGGAGGAGAGAAGGGGAGGAGGAGGGGAGGAGAGAAGGAGAGGAGAGAAGGAGAGGAGGAGAGGAGGGGAGGAGGAGAGAAGGGGAGGAGGAGAGAGGAGAGCAGGAGGAGAGAGGAGGGGAGGAGGAGAGAGGAGAGGAGGGGAGAGAAGGGGAGGAGGAGAGAAGGAGAGGAGGAGAGAAGGAGAGGAGGGGAGGAGAGATGGGGAAGAGGAGAGGAGGAGAGGAGGAGAGAAGGGGCGGAGGAGAGGAGAGATGGGGAGGAGGGGAGAGAAGGGGAGGAGGAGAGAGGAGGGGAGGAGGAGAGAGGAGGGGAGAAGGAGAGGAGGAGGAGAGGAGGAGAGAAGGAGAGGAGGGGAGGAGGAGAGGAGGAGAGAAGGGGAGGAGGAGAGGAGAGGAGGAGGGGAGAGGAGGGGAGGAGGAGAGAGGAGGAGAGAGAAGGGGAGGAGGAGAGAAGGAGAGGAGCAGGAGAGGAGAGGAGGAGAGGAGGAGAGAGGAGGGGAGGAGGAGAGAGGAGGGGAGAGAAGGAGAGGAGGAGGAGAGAAGGAGAGGAGGAGAGAAGGGGAGGAGGAGGAGAGAAGGAGAGGAGGAGGAGAGGAGAGGAGGAGGAGAGAAGGGGAGGAGGAGAGGAGAGGAGGAGAGAAGGGGAGGAGGAGAGAGGAGAGGAGGAGGAGAGAGGAGGAGAGAAGGAGAGGAGAGGAGGAGAGGAGAGATGGGGAAGAGGAGAGGAGGAGAGGAGGAGAGAAGGGGAGGAGAGATGGGGAGGAGGAGAGGAGAGAAGGGGAGGAGGAGAGAAGGAGAGGAGGAGGAGAGGAGAGAGGAGGAGAGAGGAGGGGAGGAGGAGAGAGGAGTGGAGGAGGAGAGAGGAGGGGAGAAGGAGAGGAGGAGGAGAGGAGGAGAGGAGGAGGAGAGGAGGAGAGAAGGAGAGGAGGGGAGGAGGAGAGAAGGAGGAGAGGAGAGAAGGGGAGAGGAGGGGAGGAGGAGAGAGGAGGAGAGAGGAGGGGAGAGAAGGGGAGGAGGAGAGAAGGAGAGGAGGAGGAGAGGAGAGGAGGAGAGGAGGAGAGAGGAGGGGAGGAGGAGAGAGGAGGGGAGAGAAGGAGAGGAGGAGGAGAGAAGGAGAGGAGAGAAGGGGAGGAGGAGGAGAGAAGGAGGAGAGGAGAGGAGGAGAGGAGGGGAGGAGGAGAGAAGGGGAGGAGGAGAGGAGAGGAGAGGAGGAGAGAAGGGGAGGGGAGGAGGAGAGGAGAGAAGGAGAGGAGGAGGAAAGAAGGAGAGGAGGAGAGGAGGAGAGAAGGGGAGGAGGAGAGGAGGGGAGGAGGAGAGAAGGGGACGAGGAGAGGAGGGGAGGAGAGGAGGAGAGAAGGAGAGGAGGAGGAGAGAAGGAGAGGAGGAGAGAAGGAGGAGAGGAGAGAAGGAGAGAAGGAGGAGAGGAGAGAAGGAGAGGAGAGAGGAGAGGAGAGGAGAGGAGAGAGGAGAGAAGGAGGAGAGGAGAGAAGGAGAGGAGGAGAGAAGGAGAGGAGAGAGGAGAGGAGAGGAGAGAGGAGAGGAGGGGAGGGGAGGAGGAGAGGAGGAGAGGAGGAGAGGAGAGGAGGACCAGCAGCTCAGAAGACACAGAGACCTCCTCAACCTGGATCTGATGGACAGGATGAAGATGAGGGTGTATGTGATGAAGGTGATGATGGTGATGAAGATGATGAACATGAGGGTGTATGTGATGAAGGTGATGATGGTGATGAAGATGATGAACATGATGAACATGAGGGTGTATGTGATGAAGGTGATGATGGTGATGAACATGAGGGTGTATGTGATGAAGGTGATGATGGTGATGAAGATGATGAACATGAGGGTGTATGTGATGAAGGTGATGATGGTGATGAAGATGATGAACATGATGAACATGAGGGTGTATGTGATGAAGGTGATGAAGGTGACTCACAGTCCGACCAGCGGCAGGTTGGAGGCTTTAGGATCCGTCTCCAGCAGCAGCAGCAGCTTCCTGGTCTGGTCCATGGTGAGGAAGCCTCTCTGATGGTTGGCGGCGTGCGGCGGCGGCCGGTTGACGCTGGTCAGACTCCTCAGCAGAGCGGTGGGTATGATGGAGACGGCTCTGACCGGCTGGACGTCCACGCCGACGGACGGACAAACGGCCGACCAGCTGAGGACGAACGACGCGGCGTCGGACCGCTGAGAGCAGACGACTCGTCCTCTGACCTTCATCAGCTGAGACACATCCAGAGACTGTCTGCTGCTCACACACTGCTGCAACACCTGAGAGACAGACAGGTGGACAGACACAGAGACAGAGAGAGAGAGACAGACAGGTGGACAGACACAGAGACAGAGAGACAGAGACAGAGACAGACACAGAGACAGAGAGACAGACAGGTGGACAGACACAGAGACAGAGAGAGAGAGACAGACAGGTGGACAGACAGACAGAGAGAGAGAGAGACAGACAGGTGGACAGACAGAGACAGAGAGAGAGAGACAGACAGGTGGACAGACACAGAGACAGAGAGAGAGAGACAGACAGGTGGACAGACACAGAGACAGAGAGAGAGAGAGAGAGACAGAGAGACAGACAGGTGGACAGACACAGAGACAGAGAGAGACAGACAGGTGGACAGAGAGAGAGAGAGAGAGTTATTTATATCTAGACGAGTATATCTGACTGTTGAGTGTTCCGTTAAATTACTAAGTTTGTTAATTGAATCATTCAAACATCTGGAGTTTCTTTCACCAGCTGTTCTTCCTGCATCTGGCAGCTTCAACTGTTACTGTTAGTTTGATTAAGAGTTTACCTTCTTCACATCTGTCTGATATAGTTCACTCTTCCTTTGATAAATGTGTCTGTCTGCTGTCAGTAGACTGGTCCATGTCTGTGATTGGTCTGTAGACTAGTCCATGTCTGTGATTGGTCAGTAGACTGGTCCATGTCTGTGATTGGTCTGTAGACTAGTCCATGTCTGTGATTGGTCAGTAGACTAGTCCATGTCTGTGATTGGTCTGTAGACTAGTCCATGTCTGTGATTGGTCTGTAGACTGGTCCATGTCTGTGATTGGTCAGTAGACTGGTCCATGTCTGTGATTGGTCTGTAGACTAGTCCATGTCTGTGATTGGTCAGTAGACTGGTCCATGTCTGTGATTGGTCTGTAGACTAGTCCATGTCTGTGATTGGTCAGTAGACTGGTCCATGTCTGTGATTGGTCAGTAGACTAGTCCATGTCTATGATTGGTCAGTAGACTGGTCCATGTCTGCGATTGGTCAGTAGACTGGTCCATGTCTGCGATTGGTCAGTAGACTGGTCCATGTCTGCGATTGGTCTGTAGACTGGTCCATGTCTGCGATTGGTCTGTAGACTAGTCCATGTCTGCGATTGGTCTGTAGACTAGTCCATGTCTGTGATTGGTCTGTAGACTAGTCCATGTCTGTGATTGGTCTGTAGACTAGTCCATGTCTGTGATTGGTCTGTAGACTGGTCCATGTCTGTGATTGGTCTGTAGACTAGTCCATGTCTGTGATTGGTCAGTAGACTGGTCCATGTCTGTGATTGGTCTGTAGACTAGTCCATGTCTGTGATTGGTCAGTAGACTGGTCCATGTCTGTGATTGGTCAGTAGACTAGTCCATGTCTATGATTGGTCAGTAGACTGGTCCATGTCTGCGATTGGTCAGTAGACTGGTCCATGTCTGCGATTGGTCAGTAGACTGGTCCATGTCTGCGATTGGTCAGTAGACTAGTCCATGTCTGCGATTGGTCAGTAGACTGGTCCATGTCTATGATTGGTCAGTAGACTGGTCCATGTCTGCGATTGGTCAGTAGACTGGGCCATGTCTGTGATTGGTCTGTAGACTAGTCCATGTCTGTGATTGGTCAGTAGACTGGTCCATGTCTATGATTGGTCAGTAGACTGGTCCATGTCTGTGATTGGTCTGTAGACTAGTCCATGTCTGTGATTGGTCAGTAGACTAGTCCATGTCTATGATTGGTCAGTAGACTGGTCCATGTCTGTGATTGGTCAGTAGACTGGTCCATGTCTGTGATTGGTCAGTAGACTGGTCCATGTCTGTGATTGGTCTGTAGACTAGTCCATGTCTGTGATTGGTCAGTAGACTGGTCCATGTCTGTGATTGGTCTGTAGACTGGTCCATGTCTGTGATTGGTCTAAAGACTAGTCCATGTCTGTGATTGGTCTGTAGACTAGTCCATGTTGATAACCAGGTGATACCCTGGGGACGACGGAGATACCCTGGCTATGCTGGAGATACCCTGAGGACGACGGAGATACCCTGGCTGGAGATACCCTGAGGACGACGGAGATACCCTGGCTATGATGGAGATACCCTGGCTATGATGGAGATACCCTGGGGACGACGGAGATACCCTGGCTATGCTGGAGATACCCTGGGGATGATGGAGATACCCTGGCTATGCTGGAGATACCCTGGGGACGATGGAGATACCCTGGGGACGACGGAGATACCCTGGGGACGACGGAGATACCCTGGGGACGACGGAGATACCCTGGGGACGACGGAGATACCCTGGGGACGACGGAGATACCCTGGGTATGTTGGACTCGCTCCGTAGTACAGGCCTCTGTTCTTCACATTCTGACAACGTTGCATGAATGCAGCAACATCCCATAATAACTACTGAACACACGACTATAAATCCAGTCTAAAGAGATGAAGCTCAAACAGCAGTTCAGTCTCTGATGGACGGGACGCTGACCTCTGACCTCTGAGCTGCAGGTGTCCCACTCACCTTGAAGCAGCGGTGCAGCTCAGCCTCTGATTGGACGACAGCCTCGGACGTGGTCTCGGTCTGCGAGGAGGAGAACCAACAGGGAACCGGGACGTCTCCGGGCAGCAGCGGAGCAGAGGGGACCCGGCCCGAGGCTCCGGCCTGGTCCCGACCCGGATCGAAGCGGTCCAGAGTCACGGTGACCCCCTCTTCATCTGGACCAGAGGACAGGTAACACCAGAGTCAGAACCTGGACCAATCACAGCTGAGGAGGAGATACTTATTGGCCAGAGGCAGTTCTAATGGATCCATCCGACTACCGGAGACGGTTCTGATGGATCTATCAGACTACCGGAGGCGGTTCTGGTGGATCTATCAGACTACCGGAGACGGTTCTGGTGGATCTATCAGACTACCGGAGACGGTTCTGATGGATCTATCAGACTACCGGAGGCGGTTCTGGTGGATCTATCAGACTACCGGAGGCGGTTCTGGACCCCCGTCAGTAGATCAGGTGAACTCTTACCTGCGTCGACGCTCACTGACCCCAGGAGGAAACACAGGAGGCGGGGCTTGTTGCTGTGACGGGCGTGACGCTGAGCCAGACGCAGAGCTTTCTCCACCAGCACCAGATGAGGCATCCTACACACACACACACCACACACCACACACCACACACACACACCTGTATTAGTAGCTGTGTGTGTGTAGGTGTTTACCTGTGAGCACAGAGCTGGAGCTGGTCTCCAGGTGTATATACAGGACTGTCTCAGAAAATTAGAATATTGTGATAAAGTTCTTTATTTTCTGTAATGCAATTAAAAAAACAAAAATGTCATGCATTCTGGATTCATTACAAATCAACTGAAATATTGCAAGCCTTTTATTCTTTTAATATTGCTGATTATGGCTTACAGCTTAAGAAAACACAAATATCCTATCTCTAAATATTAGAATATTTCCTCAGACCAAGTAAAAAAAAAGATTGATAACAGTAAAACAAAATCAAACATTTGAAAATGTCCATTAATGCACTCAGTACTTGGTTGGGAATCCTTTTGCACGGATTACAGCATCAATGCGGCGTGGCATGGAGGCAATCAGCCTGTGGCATTGCTGAGGTGTTATGGATGCCCATGATGCTTCAATAGCGGCCTTTAGCTCATTTGCATTGTTGGGTCTGGTGTCTTTCAGCTTCCTCTTCACAATACCCCACAAATTCTCTATGGGGTTCAGGTCAGGGGAATTGGCAGGCCAATCGAGGACAGTAATGCCATGGGCAGTACACCAGTTACTGGTGGTTCTGGCACTGTGGGCAGGTGCCAGATCATGCTGGAAAATGAAATCCTCATCTCCATAGAGCTTTTCAGCAGACGGAAGCATGTAGTGCTCTAAAATCTCTTGGTACACAGCTGCATTTACTCTGGACTTGATGAAACACAGTGGACCAACACCAGCAGCTGACATGGCTCCCCAAACCATCACTGACTGTGGGAACTTCACACTGGATTTCAAGCAACTTGGATTTTGCTCCTCTCCAGCCTTTCTCCAGACTCTGGCGCCTTGACTTCCAAATGAAATACAACACTTGCTTTCGTCTGAAAAGAGGACTTTGGACCACTCTGCAACTGTCCGGTGCTTCTTTTCCATAGCCCAAGTCAGACGCTTCTTCCGTTGTCTTGAGTTCAGAAGTGGCTTGACCATGGGAATACGGCTATTGTAGCCCATTTCCCGGACACGTCTGTGAACAGTGGCTTTTGATACCTGGACTCCAGCTTCAGTCCACTGTCTTTGAAGCTCCCCCAAATTCTGGAAGCGACTCTTCTTCACAATGCTGTTAAGGCTGCGGTCATCTCTCTTGGTTGTGCAGCGTTTCCTGCCACATTTCCCCCTTCCAACAGACTTTTTGTGGATGTGCTTTGACACTGCACTCTGTGAACAGCTTGCTCTTTGAGAAATTTCTTTTTGTGTCTTACCCTCCTGATGGAGGGTGTCAATGATGGTCCTCTGGACAGCAGTCAGATCAGCAGTCTTCCCCATACTTGTGATTTAGTTTACTGAACCAAGCTGAGTGTTTTTCAAGGCTCAGGAAACCCTTGCAGGTGTTTCGAGTTAATTAGACGATTCAAGTGATTAGTTGAATACCCTACTAGTATACTTTTTCATGATATTCTAATATTTAGGGATAGGATATTTGTGTTTTCTTAAGCTGTAAGCCATAATCAGCAATATTAAAAGAATAAAAGGCTTGCAATATTTCAGTTGATTTGTAATGAATCCAGAATGCATGACATTTTTGTTTTTTTAATTGCATTACAGAAAATAAAGAACTTTATCACAATATTCTAATTTTCTGAGACAGTCCTGTAGGTGTGTACAGGTGTGTAGGTGTTTACCTGTGAGCACAGAGCTGGAGCTGGTCTCCAGGTGTATATAGGTGTGTAGGTGTTTACCTGTGAGCACAGAGCTGGAGCTGGTCTCCAGGTGTATATAGGTGTGTACAGGTGTGTAGGTGTTTACCTGTGAGCACAGAGCTGGAGGTGGAGCTGGTCTCCAGCAGGGCTGCCGTCCCACAGAGCTGATCTGGATTTGGGGAAACTCAGTGGAGAGAGAGAGTTCATGGAGCTCCTGATCCACGAGAGAGAGAGAGAGAGAGAGAGATCACCTGGTTTCACTGCTCACCTTTATTCTGAATCAACTCGTTCATCATCATCAACGTGTTGTTATTACCTGGCCCAGGTGTGCTAACATGAACTCACCTTCCTGTCAGGTTCTCTGGAGTAAAGACGGCTTCCATCAGTCCGGACGGGAGGTTCTGGAGGTTCTGGAGGTTCAGCGGGCAGCTCATCAGGACTGTGGCCGACAGACTGGAACTACTAACGGACACTAAACACCGCTAACAGCTGCTAGCCACGTTAGCTTCCTGCTCGCATCAGATCAGATCCTTCGTTAGCTCCGTTAGCTCCGTTAGCTTCGTTAGCTCCGTTAGCTCCGTTAGCTTCGTTAGCTCCGTTAGCTTCGTTAGCTCAGTTAGCTCCGTTAGCTTCGTTAGCTCCGTTAGCTCCGTTAGCTTCGTTAGCTCCGTTAGCTCCGTTAGCTCCGTTAGCTTCGTTAGCTCCGTTAGCTCCGTTAGCTTCGTTAGCTCCGTTAGCTTCGTTAGCTCCGTTAGCTCAGTTAGCTCCGTTAGCTCCGTTAGCTTCGTTAGCTCCGTTAGCTTCGTTAGCTCCGTTAGCTCCGTTAGCTCCGTTAGCTTCGTTAGCTCCGTTAGCTCCGTTAGCTCCGTTAGCTCCGTTAGCTTCGTTAGCTCCGTTAGCTCCGTTAGCTCCGTTAGCTTCGTTAGCTCCGTTAGCTTCGTTAGCTCCGTTAGCTCCGTTAGCTCCGTTAGCTCCGTTAGCTTCGTTAGCTTCGTTAGCTCCGTTAGCTCCGTTAGCTCCGTTAGCTTCGTTAGCTCCGTTAGCTTCGTTAGCTCCGTTAGCTTCGTTAGCTCCGTTAGCTTCGTTAGCTCCGTTAGCTTCGTTAGCTTCGTTAGCTCCGTTAGCTCCGTTAGCTTCGTTAGCTTCGTTAGCTCCGTTAGCTCCGTTAGCTCCGTTAGCTTCGTTAGCTCAGTTAGCTCAGTTAGCTCAGTTTGACTGCGAACCAACACCAACCAGCTGCTTCTCTCAACACATCCTGGCACTATCCGCTAGTCCCGCTAACAACCCGCTAACACTGCTCTATCTAAGCCCTGCTGACTGCAGCCTCCATCAGGCCGTTAGTGAGCTTTAATAATGCCGCTGCTTCTGCTCCACTGGCGGGGCGACTCCACCGGCCAATAGGAAGCTCTGACGGAGCAGTTCTGACCAATGGCGTGTCTCTTTGTCTCCCCGCCTATTGAAACAGTGTTGAGCTGTGAGGTTCCACGCATACGCAGTGAAGCTCGGAGTTGCGGTCGTGCGTTGTGATGTCACTGGGTGATCCCAAAGCCCTTTTTTTTATTATTTTAATTTCTAAATGTTAGTATCCATAGTAACAGCAGAAAACATTAAAAACATTCACATACAAAAGAAGCATAGCGAAAACATAAACAAAGAGCTGTGACAAACATAACAGGACACCAGGTCGGTCTATCATCGGATAATCCCTTATTCCTTTTGAATTCAAAAACGAAAAAAAGATTTTTTATTTTTTCGTTTTAAACCAAAAACGAGAAAACGGCCGTTTTCTCGTTTTTGGTTTTGGGTTTTTGGTTTTGGGTTTTTGGTTTGGGTTTTTGGGTTTCTAAATCAAAAAACGAAAAAAGGATCCAATCTGGTCTGGGTCTGGGTATCATCGGATAATCCGTTTTTCCTTTGGAATTCAGAAAGGAAAAAACGTTTTTTTATTTTTTCGTTTTAAACCAAAAACGAGAAAACGGCCGTTTTCTCGTTTTTCGTTTCTGAATCAAAAAATGAAAAACGAACCCAAACCGGGCCGTTTGTTTGTTTTTGCGAATTCCTTTTCTCATTATTCGTTTTTAATTGAAGAACGGAAGTCACGTGGGTTTTTCGTTTTTTCGTTTTAATCCACAAACGAAAAATGGAATCACGTGGTGCTCTGTTTGTTTTTTGTTTCCAAACGAAAAACGAAAAAAAAAAATTAAAAAAACGATCCGATTTAGTTTCTTCAAGTTTCTTTCTGTCATTTTCTCTTTTGAATCGAAGAGCGGAGAACGGCAGTCACGTGACCAGGAAGTGAAGGCAAACATGTCAAAATAAAAGCCAAGAAGATAGTGTGGTCATTCTATAAAAGTGTAACATTATTTAAGCACAGGATCAAAGTAACAGTAGAAGATAAATAGAATAAATAAATACATACTGTACCTAAAAAAGCCTAATTAATTATATATCCTAGACACCTACACTGTGCCAAAATCATGCAAATTCACAATAATTAGGCCTGTGCTAAAAAAGCCAGGCGCAAGTAAGCCAAGTGATCTGTGGCCTATCGCAATAACCTCCATATTGTGTAAAACCATGGAACGAGTTCTTGCCAGCCACCTGACCAGCACAGACTAAGCTAGATCTGCTCCAGTTTGCTTAAATAAGAGCGACAGAGTCCCAGACGACGCTGTGCTGACTCTGCTTAACACAGTCACTAAACACCTTATGCATCCTAAAGGTTATGCCAGAGCTTTATTTGTGGATTTTAGCTCAGCTTTTAACTCAATGAAGACGCATATTCTCCTGAAAAGGCTCCTTGATCTCAACATCAAAACAGGGTTAGTTGTGTGGATCAGAGGGTCTGTGTCAGGGAGAACATGTCAGACGTGCTGCCCACAAGGCTGTGTTCTTTCCCCTGTGCTATTCTCTCTTTTTACTAATGAATTTATGACCAATGAGAAACATTTTAGACTGTTTAAGTATGCGGATGACATGGCCTTAGTTGGCCTTTTACAGGAAACAGGCCCACTAGGTGAAGCTGCCTATCTGGCCCACACTACAGCCCTTCAGACATGGTGTCACACTAGCCAGCTAGAAATCAATGTGGCCGAGACCAAAGAATTAATCATGTGCTGCACAAAACAACATTTGATCACAGAGCCAGTTTCACTTGATGGCCAACATGTTGAAACTGTGGAACACTTTAACACTTTTTTGGTTTTGGGTTTTTGGTTTGGGTTTTTGGGTTTCTAAATCAAAAAACGAAAAAAGGATCCAATCTGGTCTGGGTCTGGGTCTGGGTATCATCGGATAATCCGTTTTTCCTTTGGAATTCAGAAAGGAAAAAACGTTTTTTTATTTTTTCGTTTTAAACCAAAAACGAGAAAACGGCCGTTTTCTCGTTTTTCGTTTCTGAATCAAAAAATGAAAAACGAACCCAAACCGGGCCGTTTGTTTGTTTTTGCGAATTCCTTTTCTCATTATTCGTTTTTAATTGAAGAACGGAAGTCACGTGGGTTTTTCGTTTTTTCGTTTTAAACCACAAACGAAAAACGGAATCACGTGGTGCTCTGTTTGTTTTTTGTTTCCAAACGAAAAACGAAAAAAAAAATTAAAAAAACGATCCGATTTAGTTTCTTCAAGTTTCTTTCTGTTATTTTCTCTTTTGAGTCGAAGAGCGGAGAACGGCAGTCACGTGACCAGGAAGTGAAGGCAAACATGTCAAAATAAAAGCCAAGAAGATAGTTTGGTCATTCTATAAAAGTGTAACATTATTTAAGCTCAGAATCTAGGTAACAGTAGAAGATAAATAGGCTAAATAAATACACAAATAAATACATACATAGATATTTTTTTGTTTTGTTCTTTTCATTAACACATGAATGTCTTTTATCCAAAAAGTGTGTGATAAATTACTGGAAGGGTCTCTACAGATGTTATACAACAGGGAGGGTCTCTACAGATGTTATTCAGATCTCTCACATAATTGACACTTTTCTCTCTCACACCCTCACTATGGGCTGTTTCTTTATGTCGGCAGGTGAGAAGCACTATGTGGCTACTCCTTTCAACACACCTGACACTTCCACCTGATCCCTTCACTCCATTAGGAAGACTGTAGCCGAGTAGTTCTACACCATGATAAAGCTGATTTTTCAACCAGCGATTATGACATTAATGCCAGCTAGACAGAATAAAGCTCTGTCTGTCATGACAATAGTACTGGACTGAAGGCCACTTCATCACTCCAGATACTGTAGATTTAACAGATACCTGCTGTCTTCAGACGGCTGTAAAGAGTCACCCGAGTAAAGGAAAAGCCTTCAGTACAGTTCTATTGTCATGACAGACAGAGCTTTATTCTGTCTAGCTGGCATTAATGTCATAACCACTGGTTGAAAAATCAGCCTTATCATGATGTCGAACAAATTAACTAAATTACATAAACTACCAAATAGACTAGAAATTATTGAAAAGCATCATAAACCACCAAACAGAATACAGAAAGTTAGTGATTTCAGTTTTTTAGTGAACTCAGGCTGATTAATTCTCATATTAGACTATGATGTCTGAAGGTTGGCAAACATGCTGATCAACCATACTTATCTATCATTGACCATGATTATTGACTTGACTTTTCATCTATAAATGCGTCAAAATTGAAAATTCGACTGAAAAGAAAATCCTTGGGGATTGAGGAGTGGTGACCTCTGACCCCTACGGTGGGTAACGTCACAGAAGGCCCACTCATAAAATGCACTGACTTCACTGATACCGAATCTCCCTCCAAACTAAATTGTAAAGCTGACGGCCCCTCAATATGAACTGATCAATACAATCAAACTTTATTGTCCACCAGGGTGGATTTTTCTCTTCGGCTCACAAAACACAGAAAACAACAGACAGCAGTTAGTAAAAAAACAGAGACAGGTTATGTTACACATTAAAACAGTTCATGTCAGTGTCTGTGGCTCAGATCTGCTCAGTCACTGTGTTGAGTTAAGAGTATTGATGGCATTTGGGATGAAAGACTTTTTAAACACATGTTTAGTTGCCAGAGGGGCTCTATAGCGCCTCCCGACTGGCTGCAGAGAGGATGGGAGCTCTCTGCCAGGATACTCCTCGCTTTCTTCCTCGTCCTTTCTGTAAAAAGTTGAGTCAAGGGCTTTTGGGGTCTACCACCTATTTTGCCTGCCATTGACACAATCCTAGACAGTTTATTCTTCTATCTACAGTGTAGGTGACCGTACCAGGCAGGAAGGTTAAAGGTTAAAACACTCTCAACAATAGTTTTGTACACTAATTCTAAAATCTGCCGGCTGACACCGAGGCCACTAAGTTTCCTTAGAAGATAAAGTCGCTGTGAGCATCTCTTGAAAATATACTCTGTATTTACAGAGAAGCTCACCTGGGTGTCCAGGACTGTACCGAGGTATTTAAAGTGTTCCACAGTTTCAACATGTTGGCCATCAAGTGAAACTGGCTCTGTGATCAAATGTTGTTTTGTGCAGCACATGATTAATTCTTTGGTCTCGGCCACATTGATTTCTAGCTGGCTAGTGTGACACCATGTCTGAAGGGCTGTAGTGTGGGCCAGATAGGCAGCTTCACCTAGTGGGCCTGTTTCCTGTAAAAGGCCAACTAAGGCCATGTCATCCGCATACTTAAACAGTCTAAAATGTTTCTCATTGGTCATAAATTCATTAGTAAAAAGAGAGAATAGCACAGGGGAAAGAACACAGCCTTGTGGGCAGCACGTCTGACATGTTCTCCCTGACACAGACCCTCTGATCCACACAACTAACCCTGTTTTGATGTTGAGATCAAGGAGCCTTTTCAGGAGAATATGCGTCTTCATTGAGTTAAAAGCTGAGCTAAAATCCACAAATAAAGCTCTGGCATAACCTTTAGGATGCATAAGGTGTTTAGTGACTGTGTTAAGCAGAGTCAGCACAGCGTCGTCTGGGACTCTGTCGCTCTTATTTAAGCAAACTGGAGCAGATCTAGCTTAGTCTGTGCTGGTCAGGTGGCTGGCAAGAACTCGTTCCATGGTTTTACACAATATGGAGGTTATTGCGATAGGCCACAGATCACTTGGCTTACTTGCGCCTGGCTTTTTTAGCACAGGCCTAATTATTGTGAATTTGCATGATTTTGGCACAGTGTAGGTGTCTAGGATATATAATTAATTAGGCTTTTTTAGGTACAGTATGTATTTATTTATTCTATTTATCTTCTACTGTTACTTTGATCCTGTGCTTAAATAATGTTACACTTTTATAGAATGACCACACTATCTTCTTGGCTTTTATTTTGACATGTTTGCCTTCACTTCCTGGTCACGTGACTGCCGTTCTCCGCTCTTCGATTCAAAAGAGAAAATGACAGAAAGAAACTTGAAGAAACTAAATCGGATCGTTTTTTTAATTTTTTTTTTTCGTTTTTCGTTTGGAAACAAAAAACAAACAGAGCACCACGTGATTCCATTTTTCGTTTGTGGATTAAAACGAAAAACCCACGTGACTTCCGTTCTTCAATTAAAAACGAATAATGAGAAAAGGAATTCGCAAAAACAAACAAACGGCCCGGTTTGGGTTCGTTTTTCATTTTTTGATTCAGAAACGAAAAAATAAAAAAACTTTTTTTCCTTTCTGAATTCAAAAGGAAAAACGGATTATCCGATGATACCCAGACCCAATCTGGGCCGTTTTTTGTTTTTGCGAATTCCTTTTGTCATTATTCATTTTTAATTGAAGAACAGGAGTCACGTGGGTTTTTCGTTTTTTCGTATATTTATATATATAATATATATATATATATATATATATTAAATATATATTTCGTATATTTTTTTGTTTTGTTCTTTTCATTAACACATGAATGTCTTATCCAAAAAGTGTGTGATAAATCACAGGGAGGGTCTCTACAGATGTTATTCAGATCTCTCACACCCTCACTATGGGCTGTTTCTCTATGTCGGCAGGTGAGAAGCACTATGTGTTATGTTCTGGTGAAACAAAACGTGGACCCAAAAGCAGCACACACTAGTCCAGGTTTAAAGTAGTAACAAAGAGAAGTTATTAATAAATAATACATTTAAATGGTGGACAGGGCGAGGTTTCTCAGAGTCCAATGTGGCTGGGATTGAAGACAGAGTCTTCAAGGGAGCGAGGAGCATGCTGGGGTTCCAGTGTTCCTCCAGATGATGTTTCCAGTCCACTGTGATCCGAGGAGAAGCAATGATGTTGGAGAGTGGGCAGGTAGGAATCACAGGAAGTGGAGGCAGCTGGCAGGTAAGCATACCACACTAGGACCAAAGGACAAAAATAGGATGAGCACCAAAAGCTACAAAAGTGAACAGAGACAAAGTCAAAAACTAACGAGCAATGTAAGAGAGCCTGAAAGTACTACCACTGTGGAGATAACGATCTGGAGATGAATGGCAAGAAGACCAGGGGTGATATACTGAAGAGTGTTGATTGATGATTAATGTCAGCTGCTCCAGCAACTACCGCCAGGAGAGGGAGGAGGAGATGACCACACCTCCTTCAGACAGACAGACCAGACTGAACCAGACTGGACCAGACTGAACCAGACTGACCAGACTGAACCAGACTGAACCAGACTGGACCAGACTGAACCAGACAGACCAGACTGAACCAGACTGAACCAGACTGAACCAGACTGGACCAGACTGAACCAGACTGAACCAGACAG
>CAKALS010000038.1:77500-85000 GCA_916701275.1 Sebastes miniatus
TTGTGAACATATGCTGCAAGTTTGGAGACGATGGGCCAAAGGCTTGTGAAGTTAGGTCTACTGATGTGCTGAGCCCTGCCCTCTTAAAGTTCATTGGTCAACAGATTCATAACGCAATGAGGTATCAACACGCTTTATGCAACTTTAGATGACATTAGTCCAATAATGATCCATAGAAAATTTGGTAGCAATCGGACCAACGGTTTAGGAGGAGATGTCAAAAATGTGTTTTTCAAAAAATCCAATATGGCGGAAAATATTTCCAGGCGCACTTTGGAGGTCCAAGAGGCTTTATTGTAGATCACACGGAGTTGCACATATGTGTCACATTTCAAGTCAATCGGACTTACGGTTTGAGGGGCGTGGCCTTTCCAATATCACATGTTTGGGCGTTAATTACAGCGCCACCATGTGGTCGATTTGAATGAAACTTTCAGCGGATGTTTCAGCTACTCTTGTGAATATATGCTGCAAGTTTGGAGACGATGGGCCAAAGGCTTGTGAAATTAGGTCTATTGATGTGCTGAGCCCGCCCCTTAAAAATGAATTGGTCAATATCTTCACAACACAATGACATATCAACAAGCTTTATGCAGCCTTTGATGAGCCTGGTCCAATAATGATTCGCAGAAAATATGCCAGCAATCAGACCTACGGTTTAGGAGGAGATGTCAAAAATGTGTTTTTCAAAAAATTCAACATGGCGGAAAATTTAGTTGGTGGACTTTTGTGGTCCAAGAGACTTTTTTGTAGAACACAATCAGCAGCACATGTCTGTCAAATTTCAAATTGATAGGACTTATGGTGTGAGGGGGCTGGCCTTGAAAAATTTTATAGCGCCACCATGTGGCCAATTGTTTTCATATTTTATGTGAAGCATTATGACATCATGTACAGTTATGGTACCAAGTTTCATGTCTCTAGCTCGTTCCAGCTCACAGCAAATTGAGCAAAGGCATAATTTAGCATAAAATGCTGAATAGGCCACGCCCACATGCACCGATCAATATGACACTTCACATCTGTGTTAATACTTGCCCCCAGAGTATGTGCACCAAATTTGATAAAATTCTGTCCACCGGATCTTGCGATACAAGTTTCTGATATTTGTGGCGCCCCCTATGGGTCAAGCGGAAAATACTTTGGTACACCTATTCCCAAACACGTATTGAAGATATCTACCAAGATTTATGATGATTTGACTAATGGTCAATGAGTAATGGCCAATTTCCTGCTAAGCCCTTACAATTGAAAAGTTTGTTGGTCAACAGATTCATAAAGCAATGAGGTATCAACACGCTTTATGCAACTTTAGATGACATTAGTCCAATAATGATCCACAGAAAATTTGGTTGCAATCAGACCAACGGTTTAGGAGGAGATGTCAAAAATGTGTTTTTCAAAAAATCCAATATGGCGGAAAATCTAGTTAGGCGGACTTTAGTGGTCTGAACAGCTTTTTTGTAGATCACACGGAGCTGGACATGTGTGTCGAGTTTCAAGTCAATCAGACTTACGGTGTGAGGGGCGTGGCCTTTCCAAAATCGCGTGTTTGGGCGTTAATTACAGCGCCACCATGTGGTCGATTGCGCTCATATTGCTTGAGAAGCTCATGCACATCATTTCCAGTTATTGTGCGAAATTTCATGTTTCTCGCTCATTCCATCTCACGGCAAATTGAGTCGCGGCATAAGACAACAAATAAAAATAACAAACCGGCGCAAACTCAATAGGGTTATGCCCCTTCGGGGCTATAACCCTAATAATAATATCAAATTCACACAAACTCAGAAGGGTTATGCCCCTTCGGGGCTATAACCCTAATAACAAACCGGCGCAAACTCAATAGGGTTATGCCCCTTCGGGGCTATAACCCTAATAATAATAATGATAATATATATATATATATATATATATATATATATATATGATATGTGAACGTCTCTCCGTCTGATCCTGAAGTGAGTTTCTTTTCTAAAGTCCGGTCTCTACAGCATGAAGAAGCTCTCCTTTAGCTGGTAGAAAGCTCAGGAAACCAGGAGGCAAAGACAGGAAGTAACAGACTGGAGGTGTGAATGTTCAGATAAACACATCAGATTAAGATCAGGAGCACCTGACCTCTGACCTCTGACCTCTGAGTTCCTGTCTGATGTCTTCATGTCTCAGAGTGTTTTTAAGGGACGTGACGGAAACAAAGAATTAATTTCTCTCTGTTAAAGGGATTGTTAGTAAGAATCATAATGTCTTGTTAACAGCTTCACCTGTGTCCGTTAAGTCCACTAAAGTCAGCGTCCTGTTGCTGGCGCTTGTGCTCGCTCTACATAGACATGAAGGAGCATCACTCAACACAGTGAGGAGACACACGTCAGCTAAAAGCACAATATCACTCTATATTTCAGCTGCTTGGCAGTAATGTTAGCTGACCAGACCAAGGTCTCTCCATGAATCAATGCTGATCCTAGTGTTGGCTTTTCCCGCCTCAGCCTCCCGACCGCGGCCGGAGGGAACGGGGGAGACGCCGGAGTTTTGGTCGGAGACAATAACGTTTCTCTCTGCGGAGCCCCGTCACTTCACAAGACACGGGAAACCTCTGTTGGTCTGGAGGAGCTGCAGCAGTTATTTCTGCACAAACGTCCACTGAACATTCACTAGATATTCTCAGAGCTAAACTAACTCTTCTGCAGTGTGGAGTGAGCAGCATGCACGTGAGAGGTGGAGAGAGAGAGAGAGAAGGAGCGCGGTGTGTGAGTGAAGGCAGCAGAGGAGCAGAGTACAGCAGAGACTCCGGTCCTGGAGACCAAAGCTACGGTCTCCCCCGCGTCCTCCGACCGCGGCCAACACTGTTTAACAGCTTCACTAGATACAACCAAGAGGTTTTGGTGCTTCACTGGAGTTTGTGTTGGAGTCTGAGTCTGAACAGCGGAGACACACGAGAGACCATGAGACACCGACCAGCAATGATTTATACTAACAGTCCCTTTAACGTCTGACAGCTGCTACACATTCTAGTTGACCTTAGTATCTGATTCTCCGTCTATCAGGATCAATAACTCCGTCTATCAGTTATTATCAGTAATATTCACTAGTACAGCATCAGACTTTAACCTGGACCTCCTGGATCTGGATGACCCGGTTGATCTGGATGATCCGGTTGATCCGGTAGATCCGGTTGATCCGGTTGATCCGGTAGATCCGGTTGCCGGTCCTGCAGGCTTGCTGACGGACCCGGTGAGACGGTCTCTCTATGCGGGGTTCCTGGTCACTGGTCCCGGTTAACCGGTCTGAAAGTCTCCATAAGTGCTGAGTCCTGATTGGCTGATCGGTCCGTGATGACGCCGCCTGGCGCCGTTCACGCCCGTTTCCTGTACAAACAACAAAGTCTACGTCCGACACGCTACGACTCCTTTAGGACGACGAGGTGACGTTCCCCGAGGACGCCGCCGCCGTCGTCTCCCTCGGCGAGTACTCCGCCTCGTCCTTGTTGGGGTGGGAGGAGTTATCCGACTTGCTGCGGCTGAACTCCGCCCCCACGATGGGCCCGGTGAACTTGGCGTTGGGCCTGAGGCAGGCGGTGCAGCACAGCAGCGTCTTGAGGAACGCACGGCGCATCTCGTTGCTGGTCAGCGTGTAGATGAGCGGGTTCATGGCGGAGTTGAGGACGGCGAGCGCCAGGAACCATTCGGCCTTGTAGAGGATGGGGCAGCTCAGCGTCTCGCAGGCGGCGTCCAGCAGCAGGAGGATGAAGAGCGGTGCCCAGCAGGCGATGAAGCAGCTCAGGACGATGATGACGGTCTTCAGCAACGCCATGGACTTCTCCGAGCTCTTGATGTTGGCGCCAGCGTTGCCGCGGCCGTTGGACACCTTGCGGAAGACGAGTTTGCGGCTGCGAGCGCGCACCAGCGCGTAAATGCGGGCGTAGAGCACCACGATGGCGAGGAGGATGATGCTGAACACCGAGGTGCAGAACAGGATGTAGGTCTTGTGGTAGAGCGGCAGCACGGTGGAGCAGCGTGTCATGCTCCGGATGCAGTTCCAGCCCATCACCGGCAGGCCGCCCAGCGCCGCCGCGATCATCCACACCGCGCTGATGAGCAGGAAGACGCGGCACGTGTTGCCGTTGTTGTGCAGCTTCATCTTCAGCATGGTGAGGTGGCGCTCGATGGCGATGGCCAGCAGGCTGAAGACGGACGCCGCCAGCGCCACGAACATGCTGCCCTCCCTGAAGAACCACTGCGTGGGCGTCAGCTTGTAGGTGTTGGCGCCCGACAGCAGGATGTTGGCGGTGTACACCACGCCGGCCAGCAGGTCGGACAGCGCCAGGTTCCCGATGAAGTAGTACATGGGCTTGTGGAACTTCTTGGTCCTCCAGATGGTGGTCAGGACCAGGATGTTCTCCAGGATGATGAAGCAGCACACCAGGATGAAGACCACCGAGTCCGCCTTCAGACCCGAGTCCTGCTGCGTCTTACGGAACTTACCCGTGTAGTTGTAGTGTCTGGCGATCAGGTCGGAGTAGCCCGGCTCAGCCATGGCCTGCAGGGGCGGCACCAGTCCAGCAGAGTCCAGCAGAGTCCAGCAGAGTCCAGCAGGGGCGGCACGAGTCCAGCAGAGTCCAGCAGAGTCCAGCAGGGGGCACTGCGTCCTCACACTCAGTCCTCCTGAAGAGGAGCAGAAGGAGTCCTGATGCTGGAGGGGGACATGGTCCTGTAGAGACGGACAAGACCACATCAGACCACTTTTTTTTTTAATCCTTATTTAACCTGTAGGGTTATCATGCACGGTTCTGATGCACGGTTCTAATGCACGGTTCTAATGCACAGTTCTGACACACGGTTCTAATGCACGGTTCTAATGCACAGCTCTAATGCACAGTTCTGACGCACAGTTCTAATGCACGGTTCTAATGCACGGCTCTAATGCACGGTTCTGACGCACGGTTCTAACGCACGGTTCTGACGCACGGTTCTAATGCACGGTTCTAATGCACAGTTCTAATGCACAGTTCTGACACACGGCTCTAATGCACAGTTCTGATGCACGGTTCTAATGCATGGTTCTAATGCACAGTTCTGACACTCGGCTCTAAAGCACAGTTCTGACGCATGGTTCTAAAGCCCATACTAATGCACGGTTCTAATGCACGGTTCTGATGCACGGTTCTAATGCACGGTTCTAATGCACGGTTCTAATGCACAGTTCTGACGCATGGTTCTAATGCACGGTTCTGACGCATGGTTCTAATGCACAGTTATAACGCACAGTTCTAATGCACGGTTCTGACGCACGGTTCTAATGCACAGTTCTGACAGACGGTTCTAATGCACGGTTCTGACGCACGGTTCTAATGCACAGTTATAACGCACAGTTCTAATGCATGGTTCTAATGCACAGTTCTGACACAGTTCTAATGCACGGTTCTAATGCACAGTTCTGACACACAGTTCTAGTGCACGGTTCTAACGCACGGTTCTAATGCACAGTTATAACTCACAGTTCTAATGCACAGTTCTAATGCACAGTTCTAATGCACAGTTCTAGTGCACGGTTCTAATGCACAGTTCTAATGCACAGTTATAACTCACAGTTCTAATGCACAGTTCTAGTGCACGGTTCTAATGCTGGACTAGTATCAACCGTCTTAGTTTTCTGTGCATTCAGAACCAGATCAGATGATGTAATTGTGACTGAACAATGTTAAAGCAGACTGCAAATATGCATCAGCTTGGCTGAGTGGTGACACAACAGTAAATGACAGAGTCATCAGCATAGAGGTGGACAACAGTAAATGACAGAGTCATCAGCATAGAGGTGGACAACAGTAAATGACAGAGTCATCAGCATAGAGGTGGACAACAGTAAATGACAGAGTCATCAACATAGAGGTGGAAGTTAGAATTTTGAACATTTACATCAGACCACATCAGACCACATCAGTCCACATCAGACTTCATCAGACTACATCAGACTACATCAGACCACATCAGTCCACATCAGACTTCATCAGACTACATCAGACTACATCAGACCACATCAGACTACATCAGACTTCATCAGACCACATCAGACTACATCAGACCACATCAGACTACATCAGACCACATCAGACTTCATCAGAATATATCAGACCAAATCAGACTACATCAGACCACATCAGACCACATCAGACCACATCAGACCACATCAGACTACATCAGACCACATCAGACCACATCAGACCACATCAGACTACATCAGACTACATCAGACCACATCAGACCACATCAGACCACATCAGACCACATCAGACCACATCAGACCGGTCCAAGACAACAACTGATCTTTGATCAGACAACTTCTAACTTTTAGACTCTGAAATCTGATTTATATATAAAATCTATTCTCTAATATTCATCTTATATAAACTGGAAAAACAAAGTTATTAACTTGTGTTTGGTGGATTATTTCTCTGTTGTATCAATACTAATGGTCATTGTATTCTACATCGTTGGAAAGCCTGTTTATTTACCTTCACAATGATGTCACACTTGTAAGGATCATGCATTTGTGGGATGAGCAGCACAGCTGATTATGTGGGGAGCGCCCAAGATCAATTTGCCAAAATGCTCTGCCAATGGTAAACAGTGTATTCTCCTGTTGGTGTTGACTCTTGTTTTGAGTTGTTTGGTGGATTGGATGATTGAACTCTCTATCAGTAACAAGGAACAAACAAGACATATTGATCTATTGAATCCACCGTCAGGAGCCTCAGTAGAGGTGGAAGATCCATACGCAGCCACAACAGCCTGGCACCTCCTCCTCATGCTGGTCACCAACCTGGTCACACGTTGCTGTGGGATGGCGTTCCATTCCTCAACCAGGATTGGTTGCAGGTCAGCCAGCGTGGTTGTGTTGGTCACTAACACATACAGCACGCCCGAGCTGATCCTACAAGTGTTGAATTGGGTTGAGGTCTGGACTCTTGGCAGGCCGTTCCATTCTCTCTACTCCCACATTGTGGAGGTAGTCTGTGATAACCCTGGCTCTGTGTGGGGGGGGCGTTGTTTCTTGGAGGATGAAGTTAGGTTCCAGATTGTGGAGATATGGGATCACCACTGGCTGCAGAATCTCATCCTGATATCTCCCTGCATTGAGATGGCCTTCAATGATGACAAGCCATGTTTTACCAGTGAGGGAGATGCCCCCCCCCCCAACACCATGACACTGCCCCCACCAGAAGCTGTTACTCCATCGGTTCAACAATCAGCATAGCGTTCTCCACGTCGTCTCCATACTTTGACCTGCCGTCCAACTTTGGCAGACAGAACCTGGACTCATCACTGAACATGACATTCCCCCACATGTTGAGAATACACTGTTTACCATTGGAAGAGCATTTTGGCAAATGTTTCTTGGGCGCTCCCCACATAATCAGCTGTGCTGCTCATCCCACAAATGCATGATCCTTACAAGTGTGACATCATTGCGAAGGTAAATAAACAGGCTTTCCAACGATGTAGAATA
>CAKALS010000038.1:92500-106858 GCA_916701275.1 Sebastes miniatus
TAAGGTCTCAGTTTGATCCCAGTATGGTCCCAGTATGGTCCCAGTAAGGTCTCAGTTTGATCCCAGTATGGTCCCAGTAAGGTCTCAGTTTGATCCCAGTATGGTCCCAGTATGGTCCCAGTAAGGTCTCAGTTTGATCCCAGTATGGTCCCAGTAAGGTCTCAGTTTGATCCCAGTATGGTCCCAGTAAGGTCTCAGTTTGATCCCAGTATGGTCCCAGTAAGGTCCCAGTAAGGCCCCGGTATGGTCCCAGTAAGGTCTCAGTTTGATCCCAGTATGGTCCCAGTAAGGTCTCAGTTTGATCCCAGTATGGTCCCAGTAAGGTCTCAGTTTGATCCCAGTATGGTCCCAGTAAGGTCCCAGTAAGGTCTCAGTTTGATCCCAGTATGGTCCCAGTATGGTCCCAGTAAGGTCTCAGTTTGATCCCAGTATGGTCCCAGTAAGGTCTCAGTTTGATCCCAGTATGGTCCCATTAAGGTCCTAGTAAGGCCCCAGTATGGTCCCAGTAAGGTCTCAGTTTGATCCCAGTATGGTCCCAGTATGGTCCCAGTAAGGTCTCAGTTTGATCCCAGTATGGTCCCAGTAAGGTCCCAGTAAGGCCCCAGTATGATCCCAGTAAGGTCTCAGTTTGATCCCAGTATGGTCCCAGTAAGGTCTCAGTTTGGTCTAAGTATGGTCCCAGTATGGTCCCAGTATGGTCCCAGTAAGGTCCCAGTATGGTCCCAGTATGGTCCCAGTAAGGTCCCAGTATGGTCCCAGTATGGTCCCAGTAAGGTCCCAGTTTGGTCCCAGTAAGGTCCCAGTTTGGTCCCAGTGTGGTCCCAGTAAGGTCCCAGTAAGGTCCCAGTAAGGTCCCAGTATGGTCCCAGTAAGGTCCCAGTTTGGTCCCAGTGTGGTCCCAGTAAGGTCCCAGTAAGGTCCCAGTAAGGTCCCAGTATGGTCCCAGTAAGGTCCCAGTTTGGTCCCAGTGTGGTCCCAGTAAGGTCCCAGTTTGGTCCCAGTAAGGTCCCAGTAAGGTCCCAGTAAGGCCCCAGTATGGTCCCAGTAAGGTCTCAGTTTGATCCCAGTATGGTCCCACTATGGTCCCAGTAAGGTCTCAGTTTGATCCCAGTATGGTCCCAGTAAGGTCTCAGTTTGATCCCAGTATGATCCCAGTAAGGTCTCAGTTTGATCCCAGTATGGTCCCAGTAAGGTCTCAGTTTGATCCCAATATGGTCCCAGTAAGGTCTCAGTTTGATCCCAGTATGGTCCCAGTAAGGTCTCAGTTTGATCCCAGTATGGTCCCAGTAAGGTCCCAGTAAGGCCCCAGTATGGTCCCAGTAAGGTCTCAGTTTGATCCCAGTATGGTCCCAGTATGGTCCCAGTAAGGTCTCAGTTTGATCCCAGTATGGTCCCAGTAAGGTCTCAGTTTGATCCCAGTATGGTCCCATTAAGGTCCTAGTAAGGCCCCAGTATGGTCCCAGTAAGGTCTCAGTTTGATCCCAGTATGGTCCCAGTATGGTCCCAGTAAGGTCTCAGTTTGATCCCAGTATGGTCCCAGTAAGGTCCCAGTAAGGCCCCAGTATGGTCCCAGTAAGGTCTCAGTTTGATCCCAGTATGGTCCCAGTAAGGTCTCAGTTTGATCCCAGTATGGTCCCAGTAAGGTCCCAGTAAGGCCCCAGTATGGTCCCAGTAAGGTCTCAGTTTGATCCCAGTATGGTCCCAGTAAGGTCCCAGTATGGTCCCAGTAAGGCCCCAGTATGGTCCCAGTATGGTCCCAGTATGGTCCCAGTAAGGTCCCAGTATGGTCCCAGTAAGGTCTCTGTTTGGTCGAAGTATGGTCCCAGTAAGGTCCCAGTATGGTCCCAGTAGGTCTCAGTTTGGTCTAAGTATGGTCCCAGTATGGTCCCAGTATGGTCCCAGTAAGGTCCCAGTATGGTCCCAGTATGGTCCCAGTAAGGTCCCAGTATGGTCCCAGTAAGGTCCCAGTTTGGTCCCAGTAAGGTCCCAGTTTGGTCCCAGTGTGGTCCCAGTAAGGTCCCAGTTTGATCCCAGTAAGGTCCCAGTATGGTCCCAGTAAGGCCCCAGTATGGTCCCAGTAAGGTCCCAGTTTGGTCCCAGTAAGGTCCCAGTTTGGTCCCAGTGTGGTCCCAGTAAGGTCCCAGTTTGGTCCCAGTAAGGTCCCAGTATGGTCCCAGTATTGTTCCCCTAGTGTTCCAGTCAATATTATATTCACAGTATGGTCCAAGTATGGTCCCAGTATGATCCCATCATATTACTAACTAGTGCCAGTATAACTCTGATACATTCCCAGTATGGTCCCAGTAAGGTCCCAGTATGGTCCCATTACATTACCAACTGGTGCCAGTATAACTCTGATACATTCCCAGTATGGTCCCAGTATGATCCCATCATATTACCAACTGGTAACAGTATAACTCTGATACATTCCCAGTATGATCCCATCATATTACCAACTGGTGCCAGAATAACTCTGATACATTCCCAGTATGGTCCCAGTATGATCCCATCATATTACCAACTGGTGCCAGAATAACTCTGATACATTCCCAGTATGGTCCCAGTAGTATATTGAGAGTATGTGAAGTGTTACTGGTGCTATACTGGGAACATACTGGTCTGTTGGGGGACCCCGGTTTCCAGTTTGCTGCTCAGAGTCTGAACATGGATCTGAGATGAGGGGGGGGGGGTGGTGAAGGGGGTTGTGGGTAACAAAGGCCTCTCTCCTCGGAGCTGCTGACTGTATTCAGACTCTGCATAGCTGAGCGTCACCATGACGACGACTGGAGGGAACCAGGGGGAACCGAGGGAACCGAAGAACAGGATCACCTACAGACCCACAAACACACACACACTTTAACTCTGCTCTTATCTCTGACCTTTGACCTTGAGGATTATTGGTCTTAGTCTTGGTCCTAGTTCTGGTTTTGGTCCTGGTTCTGGTTCTGGTTCTGGTTCTTGTTCTGGTCCTGGTTTACTGTGGTGGTCTATGAGGAAAATGCTTTTTGGGCTGCAATACCACCAGTGACCACTGGAAATAATGGAAGCAAGAGAGGGGTACAGGGGTATAGAGAGGGGTACAGGGGGGTATAGAGAGGGGTACAGGGGGTATGGAGAGGGGTACAGGGGTATAGAGAGGGGTACAGGGGGTATGGAGAGGGGTACAGGGGGTATGGAGAGGGGTACAGGGGGTATAGAGAGGGGTACAGGGGTATAGAGAGGGGTACAGGGGGGTATAGAGAGGGGTACAGGGGTATAGAGAGGGATACAGGGGGTATAGAGAGGTGTACAGGGGGTATAGAGAGGGGTACAGGGGGTATGGAGAGGGGTACAGGGGGGTATAGAGAGGGGTACAGGGGGTATAGAGAGGGGTACAGGGGTATAGAGAGGGGTACAGGGGGGTATAGAGAGGGGTACAGGGGGGTATAGAGAGGGGTACAGGGGTATAGAGAGGGATACAGGGGGTATAGAGAGGGGTACAGGGGGTACAGAGAGGGGTACAGGGGGTATGGAGAGGGGTACAGGGGGTATGGAGAGGGGTACCGGGGGTATGGAGAGGGGTACAGGGGGTATGGAGAGGGGTACCGGGGGTATGGAGAGGGGTACAGGGGGGTATAGAGAGGGGTACAGGGGGTATAGAGAGGGGTACAGGGGGGTATAGAGAGGGGTACAGGGGGGTATAGAGAGGAGGCTGAGTGGCGCCATATCCAAGTCTGGTGTACTTGGTCCTGGTCTTTTACCTTGCCTTCATCTTCAGTCCTGCTCCTGGTCCTGTTGGTCTCAGTCCTGGTCTTGGTCTCAGTCCTGGTCCTGGTCCTGGTCTCAGTCCTGGTCCTGGTCCTGGTCTCAGTCCTGTAATTATGGTCTGGACCGACTGGTACAGGAACGCTTCAGCCAGCTTCCTCCTCTGGGACTTCCTGTGATGTCATCGGGGGGGGGTTAAAGTGAACATGAAGAAGAGCAAACATGGCTGCTGAGAGCGTTGGGTTTCAATCTGTGTGTGTGTGTGTGTGTGTGTGTGTGTGTGTGCGTGTGTGTTGTGTCTGGAGTTTCAGTTTTCACAACAAACACCACAGAAGAAGATCTGACTGTTCTGGACCTTTTGATCGTATCATGTGTTTCCAAAGTCTCATCAGGGTCCTGGTTCAGAGTCTGGTACAGGGGTATAGAGAGGGATATGGGGTTATAGAGGATGGTACAGGGAGTATAGAGAGGGATATGGGGTTATAGAGGATGGTAAGGGAGTATAGAGAGGGATATGGGGTTATAGAGGATGGTACAGGGAGTATAGAGAGGGATATGGGGTTATAGAGGATGGTACAGGGAGTATAGAGAGGGATATGGGGTTATAGAGGATGGTAAGGGAGTATAGAGAGGGATATGGGGTTATAGAGGATGGTAAGGGAGTATAGAGAGGGATATGGGGTTATAGAGGATGGTAAGGGAGTATATAGAGGGATATGGGGTTATACAGGATGGTAAGGGAGTATAGAGAGGGGTACAGGGGTATAGAGAGGGATATGGGGTTATAGAGAGGGTATTGGAGTATAGAGAGGGATATGGGGTTATACAGGATGGTAAGGGAGTATAGAGAGGGATATGGGGTTATAGAGGATGGTAAGGGAGTATAGAGAGGGATATGGGGTTATACAGGATGGTAAGGGAGTATAGAGAGGGATATGGGGTTATACAGGATGGTAAGGGAGTATAGAGAGGGATATGGGGTTATAGAGGATGGTAAGGGAGTATAGAGAGGGGTACAGGGGGTATAGAGAGGGATATGGGGTTATAGAGGATGGTAAGGGAGTATAGAGAGGGATATGGGGTTATACAGGATGGTAGGGGGTTATAGAGAGGGATATGGGGTTATACAGGATGGTAGGGGGTTATAGAGAGGGATATGGGGTTATACAGGATGGTAGGGGGTATAGAGAGGGATATGGGGTTATAGAGAGGGATATGGGGTTATAGAGAGGGGTACAGGGGGGTATAGAGAGGGATATGGGGTTATAGAGGATGGTAGGGGGGTATAGAGAGGGGTACAGGGGGTATAGAGAGGGATATGGGGTTATAGAGGATGGTACAGGGAGTATAGAGAGGGGTACAGGGGGTATAGAGAGGGATATGGGGTTATAGAGGATGGTACAGGGAGTATAGAGAGGGGTACAGGGGGTATAGAGAGGGATATGGGGTTATAGAGGATGGTACAGGGAGTATAGAGAGGGGTACAGGGGGTATAGAGAGGGATATGGGGTTATAGAGGATGGTAGAGGGGTATAGAGAGGGGTACAGGAGGTATAGAGAGGGATATGGGGTTATAGAGGATGGTAAGGGAGTATAGAGAGGGGTACAGGGGGTATAGAGAGGGATATGGGGTTATAGGGGATGGTAGGGGGGTATAGAGAGGGGTACAGGGGGTATAGAGAGGGATATGGGGTTATAGAGGATGGTAGGGGGGTATAGAGAGGGGTACAGGGGGTATAGAGAGGGATATGGGGTTATAGAGGATGGTAAGGGAGTATAGAGAGGGGTACAGGGGGTATAGAGAGGGATATGGGGTTATACAGGATGGTAAGGGAGTATAGAGAGGGGTACAGGGGGTATAGAGAGGGATATGGGGTTATAGAGGATGGTAGGGGGTTATAGAGAGGGATATGGGGTTATACAGGATGGTAGGGGGTTATAGAGAGGGATATGGGGTTATACAGGATGGTAGGGGGTTATAGAGAGGGATATGGGGTTATAGAGAGGGGTACAGGGGGGTATAGAGAGGGATATGGGGTTATAGAGGATGGTACAGGGAGTATAGAGAGGGGTACAGGGGGTATAGAGAGGGATATGGGATTATAGAGGATGGTACAGGGAGTATAGAGAGGGGTACAGGGTGTATAGAGAGGGATATGGGGTTATAGAGGATGGTACAGGGAGTATAGAGAGGGGTACAGGGGGTATAGAGAGGGATATGGGGTTATAGAGGATGGTACAGGGAGTATAGAGAGGGGTACAGGGAGTATAGAGAGGGATATGGGGTTATAGAGGATGGTAGGGGGGTATAGAGAGGGGTACAGGGGGTATAGAGAGGGATATGGGGTTATAGAGGATGGTACAGGGAGTATAGAGAGGGGTACAGGGGGTATAGAGAGGGATATGGGGTTATAGAGGATGGTAGGGGGGTATAGAGAGGGGTACAGGGGGTATAGAGAGGGATATGGGGTTATAGAGGATGGTAAGGGAGTATAGAGAGGGGTACAGGGGGTATAGAGAGGGATATGGGGTTATACAGGATGGTAAGGGAGTATAGAGAGGGGTACAGGGGGTATAGAGAGGGATATGGGGTTATAGAGGATGGTAGGGGGTTATAGAGAGGGATATGGGGTTATACAGGATGGTAGGGGGTTATAGAGAGGGATATGGGGTTATAGAGAGGGGTATTGGAGTATAGAGAGGGATATGGGGTTATAGAGGATGGTAGGGGGGTATAGAGAGGGGTACAGGGGGTATAGAGAGGGATATGGGGTTATAGAGGATGGTACAGGGAGTATAGAGAGGGGTACAGGGGGTATAGAGAGGGATATGGGGTTATACAGGATGGTAGGGGGTATAGAGAGGGATATGGGGTTATAGAGAGGGGTATTGGAGTATAGAGAGGGATATGGGGTTATAGAGGATGGTAGGGGGGTATAGAGAGGGATATGGGGTTATAGAGAGGGGTATTGGAGTATAGAGAGGGATATGGGGTTATAGAGGATGGTAGGGGGGTATAGAGAGGGGTATGGGGTTATAGAGGATGGTAGGGGGGTATAGAGAGGGGTATGGGGTTATAGAGGATGGTAGGGGGGTATAGAGAGGGGTATGGGGTTATAGAGGATGGTAGGGGGGTATAGAGAGGGGTATGGGGTTATAGAGGATGGTAAGGGAGTATAGAGAGGGGTACAGGGGGTATGGGGGTTTTGAGGCCTCTCAGCATTCAGCAGAGCTTCATTAGAGATGCAGAGCTGCAGAGTCGGAGCTGCTGGCCTGAATGAGTCTCCTTTGTCCTGTAATTGGAGATAGTTCAGTGGGAGCCACAAAGAAACCAGCTTCCCCCCCTCCCCGCCCCCCCCCACACTCTGATTCCCCCCCCCAGTCCTCTCTGATTCCCTCTCAGCACTTCTATGTTCCCTCAGTGAGTTTCAGGGTTCCCTCTCAGTGAGTTTCAGGGTTCCCTCTCAGTGAGTTTCAGGGTTCCCTCTCAGTGAGTTTCAGGGTTCCCTCTCAGTGAGTTTCAGGGTTCTCTCTCAGTGACATCACAGCGGTTCAGGAATAGTTTCTCCACAACGTTCAGCCAACACGTCACCTGTAAACACTCTGATGAGGCGACACTTCACCTCCAGTCGACCTTCACAGTTCCAGCTGAACCGTGAAGGTCGACGTGCTGCTGATATCTGACCTTCACAGTTCCAGCTGAAGGTCGACGTGCTGCTGATATCTGACCTTCACAGTTCCAACTGAAGGTCAACCTGCTGCTGATATCTCTGATCTGAGTCTCTACAGGAGAACATAGAACTGATCTGAGTCTCTACAGGAGAACATAGAACAACCTGAACATAAACTTCTCTTTCCCCTAAAGGACCAGTGAGTGACCTTCAGGGGGTCAGAGGTCAGAGCGTTTTAATCTGCTCTAATCTGATTCTGTATCTCTTTAATCCTGTTTGTCATGTGACCTCCTCCTCACACACCTGAACTCACCTGAACTCACCTGAGAGCTCATCTCATATTTACACTAAATAGAACGTCTCACATCCTGTCTGAGCTTTCTGTACACACTTTTCAAAGTAAAAGTCATGCACCCAAATACATAGTTTGTTTACTGAAGCAGATAGAAATATTAATATATATATAATATATATATAATATATATATATTATATATTATATATATATATATATTTATATTTATATATATATAATAATATATATATATAATATATATATTATTATATATATAATTATATATATATTATTATATATATATATATATATAATAATATAATAATATAATATATATATATTATATATATATATACTGTATAATAATATAATAATATATATATATATATTATTATATTATTATATATATATATATATTATTATATATATATATATAAATATATATATATTATTATATTATTATACAGTATATATATATATATAATATATATATATATATATTATTATATTATTATATATATATATATATATATATAAATATATATATATATATTATTATACAGTATATATATATATAATATATATATATATATATATATATTATATTATTATATTATTATATATATATATACATATATATAGCCCAGCTAGCTGGAACCGGCCCTTATATTATATATATATAATATATATATATATATATATATATATATATATATAGAGATATATATATATATATAGAGATATAGATATCTCTATATATATATACTGTAATGGCAATTTTCATATCTGCAGTTTAACACTGTGCCTTTAGATAATCTCAAGGCCTCACATGTTCAACTTCGTCACCATAGGACAGTGACCTGACATTTTAGTTCTCTGTAACTGCAAACAACAGATTGCTGAAATACTTGTTATGTCTTGTGATGCTCTGTTGTCTGCTGTGTGCTGACGCATTGATATACTTTCTATCCTTCTCTTCCTTTCTTTTTTGCACTTATCTTCGTGTTATGCTTTAAATGTATAAATACTGACTTCTCTTTGTATTCGAGGCTCACTTGCCACAGTCCACAACAGGTGGCTGTGCTCGTGAGTCCATCTGCAGATGCTTTAGTTATTAATGTATGCCTTTTTTATTAAATTCACTTAAAGACAAGTTGTTACGTTGGTTTGTGTCTTGTTTTAACAGAAACTGCCACCACAATACACACGTGGACAAAATTGTTAATACCCTTCCGTTAAAGAAAGAAAAACCCACAATGGTCACTGAAATAACTTGAAACTGACAAAAGTAATAATAAATAAAAATGTACTGAAAATGAACTAATGAAAATCAGACATTGTTTTTGAATTATGGTTCAACAGAATCATTTTAAAAAACAAACTAATGAAACTGACCTGGACAAAAATGATGGTACCCCTAGAAAAGATGTAAAATAATGTGACCATAGGGACATGTTAAACTAAGGTGTGTCCTGTAAATAGCATCACAGGTATCTTCAAACTTGTAATCAGTCAGTCTGCCTATTTAAAGGGTAAAGAGTAGTCACTGTGCTGTTTGGTATCATGGTGTGTACCACACTGAACATGGACCACAGAAAGCTAAGGAGAGAGTTGTCTCAGGAGATCAGAAAGAACATTATAGACCTTCATGTTAAAGGTAAAGGCTATAAGACCATCTCCAAGCAGCTTGATGTTCCTGTGACTACAGCTGCACATATTATTCAGAAGTTTAAGGTCCATGGGACTGTAGCCTACCTCCCTGGACGTGGCCACAAGAGGAACATTGATGACATATTGAAGAGACGGATAATACGAATGGTAACCAAAGAGCCCAGAACAACTTCCAAAGAGATTAGAGGTGAACTCCAAGGTCAAGGTACATCAGTGTCAGATCGCACCATCCGTCACTGTTTGAGCCAAAGTGGACTTAATGGAAGACGACCGAGGAGGACACCAAATCATAAAAAAGCGAGACTGGAATTTTCCAAAATGCATATTGACAAGCCACAAAGCTTCTGGGAGAATGTCCTTTGGACAGATGAGACAAAACTGGAGCTTTTTGGCAAGTCACATCAGCTCTATGTTCACAGACGAAGAGATGAAGCATCCAAAGAAAAGAACACTGTACCTAATGTGAAACATGGAGGAGGCTCGGTTATGTTATGGGGCTGCTTTGCTGCATCTGGCACAGGGTGTCTTGAATCTGTGCAGGGTGCAATGAAATCTGAACACAATCAAGGCATTCTGGAGCGAAATGTGCTGCCCAGTGTCAGAAAGCTTGGTCTCAGTTGCAGGTCATGGGTCCTCAAACAGGATAATGACCCAAAACACAGCTAAAAACACCCAAGAATGGCTAAGAACTAAACATTGGACTATTCTGAAGTGGCCTTCTATGAGCCCTGATCTAAATCCTATTGAACATCTGTGGAAGGAGCTGAAACATGCAGTCTGGAGAAGGCACCCTTCAAACCTGAGACAGCTGGAGCAGTTTGCTCACGAGGAGTGGGCCAACATACCTGTGGACAGGTGCAGAAGTCTCATTGAGAGTTACAGAAATCACTTGATTGCAGTGATTGCCTCAAAAGGTTGTGCAACAAAATAGTTTCATTAGTTTGTTTTTTAAAATGATTCTGTTGAACCACAATTCAAAAACAATATCTGATTTTCATTAGTTCATTTTCAGTAAATTTTTATTTATTATTACTTTTGTCAGTTTCAAGTTATTTCAGTGACCATTGTGGGTTTTTCTTTCTTTAACGGAAGGGTACCAACAATTATGTCCACGTCTGTATATAGCCCAGCTAGATGGAACCGGCCCTGCCGGCTGGAACCGGCCCTGCTGGCATAACGTCATTTTCATCATTGTTCATTCATTAATGGAACCGGTATTTTTCTTTGCAACTCTCCTAAAAGGATTCTCAAAAATTATTTTTTTCCTCCCCGATCATATTTTCTTTGACACCGGGACGCCGGGACGCCGGGATGCCTGGACGCCGGGACGACTGGACGACTGGACGCCGGGACGCCTGGACGCCGGGACGACGGGAAGACGGGATGCCGGGACGTCCATGAGCTGGAGCCCTGTATATGTGTCTCTTTCTGTTGGTTATAGGTGGCATGTTTCACACCTCATACATGGAGGAGGTCAGCTTCAGTCTGCAGAGAAACAGTTAACAGAGACGGAGCTCCGTTCTCTGGATGACTGGAGACGAACAAGCTCTGAAACACAGCAACAAAAGACCCACAATCCTCCTCTGCACCCCCCCCACCCCCCCTCACCCCCCCCCCAGGAGAGGAGCCCATTATGTAACCCTCCAACCATCCCATCATTAACTGGTTCCCAGTATAAAGAGTGAAGGGGATGGGGGGGGGGGGGTCACGTGGTCCAAAGAGGCTTGTTTACCACAACAAGGGGCGAACGAGGGAGAAACAGAGAGGAGAGAGAGAGAGAGAGAGGGAGAGAGAGAGAGAGAGATGGAGAGAGAGAGAGAGGGAGAGAGAGAGAGAGGGAGAGAGGGAGAGAGAGAGGGAGAGAGGGAGAGAGGGAGAGAGAGAGGGAGAGAGGGAGAGAGGGAGAGAGAGAGGGAGAGAGGGAGAGAGGGAGAGATGGAGAGAGAGGGAGAGAGGGAGAGAGGGAGAGAGGGAGAGAGAGAGGGAGAGAGGGGGGGGAGCAGTTTTTCCCACCAACTCATTCACAACTCAACTGCTTTCACACGGCCGCCGTCACCATGGAAACAACCAGAGAGACCCACAGAGGACGGACATCTGATCAACCAATCAGACGTCTGGGGGGCAGTCTGTCATCAGGACTAGAGGGGACCATGATGGGTCCATGAGGGGTCCATGAGGGGACCATGATGGGTCCATGAGGGGTCCATGAGGGGACCATGATGGGACCATGATGGGACCATGATGGGTCCATGATGGGACCATGAGGGGTCCATGAGGGGTCCATGAGGGGACCATGATGGGTTCATGAGGGGTCCATGAGGGGACCATGATTGGACCATGATGGGTCCATGATGGGACCATAATGGGACCATGATTGGACCATGATGGGTTCATGATGGGACCATGATGGGACCATGATTGGACCATGATGGGTCCATGATGGGTCCATGATTGGACCACGATGGGTCCATGATGGGACCATGATGGGACCATGATGGGACCATGATTGGACCATGATTGGACCATGATGGGTCCATGATGAGTCCATGATGGGTCCATGATGGGTCCATGATTGGACCATGATGGGTCCATGATGGGTCCATGATTGGACCATGATGGGACCATGATGGGTCCATGATGGGTCCATGATTGGACCATGATGGGACCATGATGGGTCCATGATGGGTCCATGATTGGACCATGATGGGACGAATAAAAGATAAATGCAAAAATATGAATTATTTCAAAAATTAATAAATAAATACATAAATAAATGTGAGGGAAAATTAAAAAAGATAAATCAATTTATGTCACATTTTATTAATTAATTAATGGCTAGATTTATTTTTAATATTTTTGCTGCATTTAATGAAACATGTATGTATTTATTTATTGATTGATTGATTGATTGATTGATTTATTATTTTGGCAGGTTCCGTCCTCCATAGACTAAATTGTGAGTGTACATTGTGACACACAAAGATCCAGTCAGATGTGCTGCTGTTGTTTTTCTGCAGCAGCTCCTTCTGTAGAACATCAACTCTCCTTCTGGGGATCAATAAAGTCTCCTCTTATCTTATCGACCTCCAGCCTGCAGACGAGGTTCAACTTATAGAAACATTATTATTAATAATCATTTGTGCGCCGAATTAAAGATAACATCAAATTGCACCACAAAAAATATATATGAGTTATTTTATTAATATGCAAATCTCTGCCACATGCAAGACTTTCAGAAATACACAGAACCCCAATGGAGTTCTGACGCTCTGTCCAGAACAGGAACGTAACGTACCGCGGCGGCAGCTGTCGTGCACATAAACAGTTTACGACATGCCGTATTCCAGTCCGTCCGGTGAGAATACACGTGAAACTCAGAAACTCAGTCAGGTAACTAACAGACTGGACAGGTAACAGACTGGACAGGTAACTAACAGACTGGACAGGTAACAGACTGGACAGGTAACAGACTGGACAGGTAACTAACAGACTGGACAGGTAACAGACTAGTTAGTGACGGGTTGTAGTAGTTGATCAGCAGCAGTGTGTCAGTCAGCGGCTCATCTCAGAGAGAGTACCCGGCAGCAGAGAGAGTACCCGGCAGCAGAGAGAGTACCCGGCAGCAGAGAGAGTACCGGGCAGCAGAGAGAGTACCCGGCAGTAGAGAGAGTACCCGGCAGCAGAGAGAGTACCCGGCAGCAGAGAGAGTACCCGGCAGCAGAGAGAGTACCGGGCAGCAGAGAGAGTACCCGGCAGCAGAGAGAGTACCGGGCAGCAGAGAGAGTACCCGGCAGCAGAGAGAGTACCGGGCAGCAGAGAGAGTACCCGGCAGCAGAGAGAGTACCCGGCAGCAGAGAGAGTACCCGGCAGCAGAGAGAGTACCCGGCAGCAGAGAGAGTACCCGGCAGCAGAGAGAGTACCGGGCAGCAGAGAGAGTACCGGGCAGCAGAGAGAGTACCGGGCAGTAGAGAGAGTACCCGGCAGCAGAGAGAGTACCGGGCAGCAGAGAGAGTACCCGGCAGCAGAGAGAGTACCCGGCAGCAGAGAGAGTACCCGGCAGCAGAGAGAGTACCGGGCAGCAGAGAGAGTACCGGGCAGCAGAGAGAGTACCCGGCAGCAGAGAGAGTACCCGGCAGCAGAGAGAGTACCCGGCAGCAGAGAGAGTACCCGGCAGCAGAGAGAGTACCGGGCAGCAGAGAGAGTACCCGGCAGTAGAGAGAGTACCCGGCAGCAGAGAGAGTACCGGGCAGCAGAGAGAGTACCCGGCAGCAGAGAGAGTACCCGGCAGCAGAGAGAGTACCGGGCAGCAGAGAGAGTACCGGGCAGCAGAGAGAGTACCCGGCAGTAGAGAGAGTACCCGGCAGCAGAGAGAGTACCGGGCAGCAGAGAGAGTACCGGGCAGCAGAGAGAGTACCCGGCAGCAGAGAGAGTACCCGGCAGCAGAGAGAGTACCGGGCAGTAGAGAGAGTACCGGGCAGTAGAGAGAGTACCCGGCAGTAGAGAGAGTACCCGGCAGTAGAGAGAGTACCCGGCAGCAGAGAGAGTACCGGGCAGCAGAGAGAGTACCGGGCAGCAGAGAGAGTACCCGGCAGTAGAGAGAGTACCCGGCAGCAGAGAGAGTACCGGGCAGCAGAGAGAGTACCCGGCAGCAGAGAGAGTACCGGGCAGCAGAGAGAGTACCCGGCAGCAGAGAGAGTACCGGACAGCAGAGAGAGTACCCGGCAGCAGAGAGAGTACCGGGCAGCAGAGAGAGTACCGGGCAGCAGAGAGAGTACCCGGCAGTAGAGAGAGTACCCGGCAGCAGAGAGAGTACCGGACAGCAGAGAGAGTACCCGGCAGCAGAGAGAGTACCCGGCAGCAGAGAGAGTACCCGGCAGCAGAGAGAGTACCGGGCAGCAGAGAGAGTACCCGGCAGCAGAGAGAGTACCGGGCAGCAGAGAGAGTACCGGGCAGCAGAGAGAGTACCGGGCAGCGAGAG
>CAKALS010000038.1:107358-128790 GCA_916701275.1 Sebastes miniatus
GTCGGTGTGTTTGACGTGTGTGTTGTGTGTTGTGTGTATGACGTGCGTGTTTTGACGTGTGTGTGTATGACGTGCGTGTCTTGTCGGTGTGTTTGACGTGTGTGTTGTGTGTTGTGTGTATGACGTGCGTGTTTTGACGTGTGTGTATGACATGTGTGTTTTGTCGGCGTGTTTGACATGTGTGTTGTGTGTTGTGTGTATGACGTGCGTGTTTTGACGTGTGTGTATGACGTGCGTGTTTTGTCGGCGTGTTTGACGTGTGTGTTGTGTGTATGACGTGCGTGTTTGATGTGTGTGTACGACGTGTGTGTTTTGTCGGCGTGTTTGACGTGTGTGTTGTGTGTTGTGTGTGTGACGTGCGTGTTTTGACGTGTGTGTATGACGTGCGTGTTTTGTCGGTGTGTTTGACGTGTGTGTTGTGTGTATGACGTGCGTGTTTTGACGTGTGTGTATGACATGTGTGTTTTGTCGGCGTGTTTGACGTGTGTGTTGTGTGTTGTGTGTATGACGTGCATGTTTTGACGTGTGTGTATGACATGTGTGTTTTGTCGGCGTGTTTGACGTGTGTGTTGTGTGTTGTGTGTATGACGTGTGTGTTTTGTCGGCGTGTTTGACGTGTGTGTTGTGTGTTGTGTGTATGACGTGTGTTTTGTCGGCGTGTTTGACGTGTGTGTTGTGTGTTGTGTGTATGACATGTGTGTTTTGTCGGCGTGTTTGACGTGTGTGTTGTGTGTATGACGTGCGTGTTTTGACGTGTGTGTATGACATGTGTGTTTTGTCGGTGTGTTTGACGTGTGTGTTGTGTGTATGACGTGCGTGTTTTGACGTGTGTGTATGACATGTGTGTTTTGTCGGCGTGTTTGACGTGTGTGTTGTGTGTTGTGTGTATGACATGTGTGTTTTGTCGGAGTGTTTGACGTGTGTGTTGTGTGTATGACGTGCGTGTTTTGACGTGTGTGTATGACGTGTGTTTTGTCGGCGTGTTTGACGTGTGTGTTGTGTGTATGACGTGTGTGTTTTGTCGGCGTGTTTGACGTGTGTGTTGTGTGTTTCCTCTTCAGTTTAGGTCTGATCTCAGACTCCTTCCACATGTTCTTTGACTGCACCGCTCTGCTGGCAGGTCTGGCAGCCTCCGTCATCTCCAGGTGGAGATCCAACGACAGCTTCTCCTACGGGTGAGATACTCTCTCTGTGCTCTGTTAGTCAGGTCTGATTTATGATGATCTGTGCTCTGTTAATCAGGTCTGATTTATGATGATCTGTGCTCTCTTAGTCAGGTCTGAAAGTGGTGATCTGTGCTCTGTTAATCAGGTCTGATTTATGATGATCTGTGCTCTCTTAGTCAGGTCTGAAAGTGGTGATCTGTGCTCTGTTAGTCGGGTCTGACAGTGGTGATCTGTGCTCTGTTAGTCAGGTCTGAAAGTGGTGATCTGTGCTCTGTTAATCAGGTCTGAAAGTGGTGATCTGTGCTCTGTTAATCAGGTCTGATTTATGATGATCTGTGCTCTCTTAGTCAGGTCTGAAAGTGGTGATCTGTGCTCTGTTAGTCGGGTCTGACCTCAGTGTGTTTCAGGTATGTCAGAGCAGAAGTTCTGGCCGGCTTCGTCAACGGACTCTTCCTCATCTTCACAGCGTTCTTCATCTTCTCTGAGGGAGTCGAGGTAACACACTACACTACACACACACTACACACTACACACACTACACACACACTACACACTACACTACACACACACTACACACTACACACTACACACACACTACACACACTACACACACACACACTACACACTACACTACACACACACTACACACTACACACACACTACACACTACACTACACACACACTACACACTACACACTACACACACTACACGCTACACACTACACACACTATATACAGTATGAATCTGTCTGTCTCTCTGTGTGAACCTGTCTGTCTCTCTGTGTGAATCTGTCTGTCTCTCTGTGTGAACCTGTCTGTCTCTCTGTGAACCTGTCTGTCTCTCTGTGTGAATCTGTCTGTCTCTCTGTGTGAACCTGTCTGTCTCTCTGTGTGAATCTGTCTGTCTCTCTGTGTGAACCTGTCTGTCTCTCTGTGAATCTGTCTGTCTCTCTGTGTGAACCTGTCTGTCTCTCTGTGTGAATCTGTCTGTCTCTCTGTGTGAACCTGTCTGTCTCTGTGTGAACCTGTCTGTCTCTCTGTGAATTTGTCTGTCTCTCTGTGTGAACCTGTCTGTCTCTCTGTGTGAATCTGTCTGTCTCTCTGTGTGAATCTGTCTGTCTCTCTGTGTGAATCTGTCTGTCTCTCTGTGTGAATCTGTCTGTCTCTCTGTGTGAACCTGTCTGTCTCTCTGTGTGAATCTGTCTGTCTCTCTGTGTGAACCTGTCTGTCTCTCTGTGTGAATCTGTCTGTCTCTCTGTGTGAATCTGTCTGTCTCTCTGTGTGAACCTGTCTGTCTCTCTGTGTGAATCTGTCTGTCTCTCTGTGTGAATCTGTCTGTCTCTCTGTGTGAACCTGTCTGTCTCTCAGAGAGCTCTGGAGCCTCCTGACGTTCACCACGACCGGCTCCTTCCCGTCTCTATAGCCGGTCTGCTGGTCAACCTGGTCGGGATCTTTGTGTTCCAGCACGGAGGCCACGGACACTCTCATGGAGAGGAAGGTAATACCTGCAGAACGTCTAGAACATCACTGAGTAGAACCGAGATCTGTGAAACATCACTGCAACCATGTAGAACCTCACTGCAACCACATAGAACCTCACTGCAACCATGTAGAACCTCACTGCAACCTCACTGCAACCATCTAGAAACTCACTGCAACCATGTAGAACCTCACTGCAACCATGTAGAACCTCACTGCAACCTCACTGCAACCACGTAGAAACTCACTGCAACCATGTAGAACCTCACTGCAACCTCACTGCAACCATCTAGAAACTCACTGCAACCATGTAGAACCTCACTGCAACCATGTAGAACCTCTCCGCAACCACGTGGAACCTCACTGCAACCACGTAGAACCTCACTGCAACCATGTAGAACCTCACTGCAACCATGTAGAACCTCACTGCAACTACGTAGAACTTCACTGCAACCACATAGAACCTCACTGCAACCACATAGAACCTCCCTGCAGCCATGTAGAAACTCACTGCAACCATGTAGAAACTCACTGCAACCACATAGAACCTCACTGCAACCATGTAGAACCTCACTGCAACCACGTAGAACCTCACTGCAACCAAGTAGAACCTCACTGCAACCACGTAGAACCTCACTGCAATCATGTAGAACCTCACTGCAACCACGTAGAACCTCACTGCAGCCATGTAGAAACTCACTGCAGCCACGTAGAACCTCACTGCAACCACGTAGAACCTCACTGCAACCACGTAGAACCTCACTGCAACCAAGTAGAACCTCACTGCAACCACGTAGAACTTCACTGCAACCATGTAGAACCTCACTGCAACCACGTAGAACCTCACTGCAACCACGTAGAACCTCACTGCAACCACGTAGAACCTCACTGCAGCCACGTAGAACCTCAATGCAACCACGTAGAACCTCACTGCAGCCACGTAGAACCTTACTGCAGCCATGTAGAAACTCACTGCAACCACGTAGAACCTCACTGCAGCCATGTAGAAACTCACTGCAGCCACGTAGAACCTCACCGCTCTTCAGTAGAACCTCACTCTCTACCCGTTTTTCTCTCAGGTCACGGTCACAGCCACTCTCTGTTTAACGGCAGTGTGAATCACGGAGGACACGGAGGACACGACCACCAGAACAAACACGGACACAGTCATGATGGACATGACGGTCATGGACACAGTCACGGAGGACACGGAGGACACGGTGGACACGGACACAGCCACGGCGGCCATGATGAGCCGCACCATCACGGTGAGAGTGCGCTGACAGAACGGACTCATGACGTTCTCCGTCTCATCATCAACACGTTCTCTGAAATCAGGTCATCGGTTTAAATATCTGGTGTTTGTTGTTGCAGACGAGCTGCTGCACACTCCGGGGAAAGGTTCCAGCAAGCAGATCCTGCAGGGTGAGAACATTCACCTCTCTACCACAGCATTAAACACGCTACACGCTACACGCTACAGGCTACACGCTACACGTTACACGCTACACTCTACAGGCTACAGGCTACAGGCTACACTCTACACGCTACACTCTACACGCTACACTCTACAGGCTACAGGCTACACTCTACAGGCTACAGGCTACACTCTACAGGCTACAGGCTACAGGCTACAGGCTACAGGCTACACTCTACAGGCTACAGGCTACAGGCTACACTCTACAGGCTACAGGCTACAGGCTACAGGCTACACTCTACAGGCTACACTCTACACGCTACACTCTACAGGCTACACTCTACAGGCTACAGGCTACAGGCTACACTCTACACTCTACAGGCTACAGGCTACAGGCTACACTCTACACTCTACAGGCTACAGGCTACAGGCTACACTCTACAGGCTACAGGCTACACTCTACACTCTACAGGCTACAGGCTACACTCTACACTCTACAGGCTACAGGCTACACTCTACAGGCTACACTCTACACTCTACAGGCTACAGGCTACACTCTACAGGCTACAGGCTACACTCTACAGGCTACAGGCTACAGGCTACACTCTACACTCTACAGGCTACACTCTACACTCTACAGGCTACAGGCTACAGGCTACACTCTACACTCTACAGGCTACAGGCTACACTCTACACTCTACAGGCTACACTCTACACTCTACAGGCTACAGGCTACAGGCTACACTCTACACTCTACACTCTACAGGCTACAGGCTACACTCTACACTCTACAGGCTACAGGCTACACTCTACACGCTACACTCTACAGGCTACACTCTACAGGCTACAGGCTACACTCTACAGGCTACACTCTACAGGCTACAGGCTACACTCTACAGGCTACAGGCTACACTCTACAGGCTACAGGCTACACTCTACACTCTACAGGCTACAGGCTACAGGCTACACTCTACAGGCTACAGGCTACAGGCTACACTCTACACTCTACAGGCTACAGGCTACAGGCTACACTCTACACTCTACAGGCTACAGGCTACACTCTACAGGCTACAGGCTACACTCTACAGGCTACACTCTACAGGCTACAGGCTACACTCTACACGCTACAGGCTACAGGCTACACTCTACAGGCTACAGGCTACACTCTACAGGCTACACTCTACAGGCTACACTCTACAGGCTACAGGCTACAGGCTACACTCTACAGGCTACAGGCTACACTCTACAGGCTACACTCTACAGGCTACACTCTACACTCTACAGGCTACACTCTACAGGCTACAGGCTACACTCTACAGGCTACACTCTACACTCTACAGGCTACACTCTACAGGCTACACTCTACAGGCTACACTCTACACTCTACAGGCTACACTCTACAGGCTACACTCTACAGGCTACACTCTACACTCTACAGGCTACACTCTACAGGCTACACTCTACACTCTACAGGCTACACTCTACAGGCTACACTCTACACTCTACACTCTACAGGCTACACTCTACAGGCTACACTCTACAGGCTACAGGCTACACTCTACACTACAGGCTACACTCTACAGGCTACACTCTACACTCTACAGGCTACACTCTACAGGCTACACTCTACAGGCTACAGGCTACACTCTACAGGCTACAGGCTACAGGCTACACTCTACAGGCTACAGGCTACACTCTACAGGCTACACTCTACAGGCTACAGGCTACACTCTACAGGCTACACTCTACACTCTACAGGCTACAGGCTACACTCTACAGGCTACAGGCTACACTCTACAGGCTACACTCTACACGCTACAGGCTACAGGCTACACTCTACACGCTACACTCTACAGGCTACAGGCTACACTCTACAGGCTACAGGCTACACTCTACAGGCTACACTCTACACGCTACACTCTACAGGCTACAGGCTACACTCTACACTCTACAGGCTACAGGCTACAGGCTACACTCTACAGGCTACAGGCTACACTCTACACTCTACAGGCTACACTCTACAGGCTACAGGCTACAGGCTACACTCTACACGCTACACTCTACAGGCTACAGGCTACACTCTACAGGCTACAGGCTACACTCTACACTCTACAGGCTACAGGCTACACTCTACACGCTACACTCTACAGGCTACAGGCTACACTCTACAGGCTACAGGCTACACTCTACACTCTACAGGCTACAGGCTACACTCTACACGCTACACTCTACAGGCTACAGGCTACACTCTACAGGCTACAGGCTACACTCTACACTCTACAGGCTACACGCTACACTTTACAGGCTACAGGCTACACTCTACACGCTACACTCTACAGGCTACAGGCTACACTCTACAGGCTACAGGCTACACTCTACACTCTACAGGCTACAGGCTACACTCTACACTCTACAGGCTACAGGCTACACTCTACACTCTACAGGCTACAGGCTACACTCTACAGGCTACAGGCTACACTCTACACTCTACAGGCTACAGGCTACACTCTACACTCTACAGGCTACACTCTACAGGCTACAGGCTACACTCTACACTCTACAGGCTACAGGCTACACTCTACACTCTACAGGCTACAGGCTACACTCTACACTCTACAGGCTACAGGCTACACTCTACACTCTACACGCTACACTCTACAGGCTACAGGCTACACTCTACAGGCTACAGGCTACACTCTACACTCTACAGGCTACAGGCTACACTCTACACTCTACAGGCTACAGGCTACACTCTACACTCTACAGGCTACAGGCTACACTATACACTCTACAGGCTACAGGCTACACTCTACAGGCTACAGGCTACACTCTACAGGCTACACTCTACAGGCTACAGGCTACACTCTACAGGCTACACTCTACAGGCTACACTCTACAGGCTACAGGCTACACTCTACAGGCTACACTCTACAGGCTACAGGCTACACTCTACAGGCTACACTCTACAGGCTACACTCTACAGGCTACACTCTACAGGCTACACTCTACACTCTACACTCTACAGGCTACAGGCTACACTCTACAGGCTACAGGCTACAGGCTACACTCTACAGGCTACAGGCTACACTCTACAGGCTACACTCTACAGGCTACAGGCTACACTCTACAGGCTACAGGCTACAGGCTACACTCTACAGGCTACAGGCTACACTCTACAGGCTACACTCTACAGGCTACAGGCTACACTCTACAGGCTACACTCTACAGGCTACAGGCTACAGGCTACACTCTACAGGCTACAGGCTACAGGCTACACTCTACAGGCTACAGGCTACAGGCTACACTCTACAGGCTACAGGCTACAGGCTACACTCTACAGGCTACAGGCTACACTCTACAGGCTACACTCTACAGGCTACACTCTACAGGCTACACTCTACAGGCTACAGGCTACACTCTACAGGCTACAGGCTACAGGCTACACTCTACAGGCTACAGGCTACACTCTACAGGCTACACTCTACAGGCTACAGGCTACACTCTACAGGCTACAGGCTACACTCTACAGGCTACACTCTACACTCTACAGGCTACAGGCTACACTCTACAGGCTACACTCTACAGGCTGCACTCTACAGGGCTACACTATACAGGCTATACGCTACACGCTAAACTCTACAGACTACAGAAATCTGATTTATATATAAAATCTATTCTCTAATATTCATCTTATATAAACTGGAAAAACAAAGTTATTAACTTGTGTTTGGTGGATTATTTCTCTGTTGTATCAATACTAATGGTCATTGTATTCTACATCGTTGGAAAGCCTGTTTATTTACCTTCACAATGATGTCACACTTGTAAGGATCATGCATTTGTGGGATGAGCAGCACAGCTGATTATGTGGGGAGCGCCCAAGATCAATTTGCCAAAATGCTCTGCCAATGGTAAACAGTGTATTCTCCTGTTGGTGTTGACTCTTGTTTTGAGTTGTTTGGTGGATTGGATGATTGAACTCTCTATCAGTAACAAGGAACAAACAAGACATATTGATTGATTGAATCCACCGTCAGGAGCCTCAGTAGAGGTGGAAGATCCATACGCAGCCACAACAGCCTGGCACCTCCTCCTCATGCTGGTCACCAACCTGGTCACACCATGCTGTGGGATGGCGTTCCATTCCTCAACCAGGATTGGTTGCAGGTCAGCCAGCGTGGTTGTGTTGGTCACTCTAACATGTACAGCACGCCCAAGCTGATCCCACATGTTGAGTTGGGTTGAGGTGTGGACTCTTGGCAGGCCGTTCCATTCTCTCTACTCCCACATTGTGGAGGTAGTCTGTGATAACCCTGGCTCTGTGGGGGGGGCGTTGTTTCTTGGAGGATGAAGTTAGGTCCCAGATTGTGGAGATATGGGATCACCACTGGCTGCAGAATCTCATCCTGATATCTCCCTGCATTGAGATGGCCTTCAATGATGACAAGCCTTGTTTTACCAGTGAGGGAGATGCCCCCCCCCCCACACCATGACACTGCCCCCACCAGAAGCTGTTACTCCATCGGTTCAACAATCAGCAGAGCGTTCTCCACGTCGTCTCCATACTTTGACCTGCCGTCCAACTTTGGCAGACAGAACCTGGACTCATCACTGAACATGACATTCCCCCACATGTTCAGGTTCCATTGTCTGTGTTGTCGACACCAGCGCCAACGGGCCTGACGGTGAAGGGCAGTCATTGCAGGCTTCCTGGTAGCCTTATGAGAATACACTGTTTACCATTGGCAGAGCATTTTGGAACATTTTTCTTGGGCGCTCCCCACATCATCAGCTGTGCTGCTCATCCCACAAATGCATGATCCTTACAAGTGTGACATCATTGTGAAGGTAAATAAACAGGCTTTCAACCATGTAGAATACAATGACCATTAGCATTGATACAACAGAGAAATAATCCATCAAACACAAGTTTACTAACTTTGTTTTTCCAGTATATATACATATGTGTATATATACATGTATACATATGTATATATATATGCATATGTGTATACAGTATGTATACATAGTTATGTCTCCTGGTGATTGGTGGTGTGTAGTCTGTGAGCAGAGAGCAGCAGTGTCCACCGGGCGGCGCTCACACTCCGTCACAGACGTCCTCTGAGGACCATGGAGCTCCAGATTAGAACTCTCTGAATGATCTGAAGGATGATCTGATTGATGATCTGATTGATGATCTGATTGATGATCTGTCAGGAAGGTTAAAGGACCAATATGTAATAAATCATAAAGTCATTTAAAACACTAGATGTCAGTTCTTCATAGAGCTGCTCTACAACCAGGAAGAGTTCACCGCCTGTCTTCAGGTCACATGAGAGACATCACATAGAGATATATGGATGGATATAGATGGATATAGATATATAGATAATGTGTACATATGATGTATGATGTATGATGTGTGTATGTGTGTGTGTTGCAGGAGTCCTGCTACACATCATCGCTGACACTCTTGGCAGTGTCGGCGTGATCATCTCCGCTCTGCTGATGCAGAGATACGACCTGATGATCGCCGACCCTATCTGCTCCATGCTGATCGCCTTCCTCATCGGAATCAGGTGACCTCACTCTCACGCTTTACACCCTTTATTCCTCACCTTGTTGTTGTTGTTGCTGTTGTTGTTGTTGCCATAGCAACACTGCTACAACATGTATAACAGGAAGAGTAAGGGTCATCAAATAATTAACTAGTTAAAATACAGACATAACATCTGGTAACATCTGGTTCTGTGGTAGATGTAAATATATATATATATATCTGTAAACAGCTATAGTGTATACCCTCTTCATCTACTCTCACTAGTACTATTATTATTATTATTATTATTATTATTATTATTATTATTATTATTATTATTATTATTATTATTATTATTATTATTATTATGATTAGATGTCAGAGCTACCTTGAACACACCACTGAGGGAACGTTCCTTAGCGTTCTCCGTTCTCCTCTCCATGTGACGGTAACAGAACCTTGAGAACTAAAGGAACCAGGGACTGTGATGGATCAGGTCTCAGGTTCCAGCTGCTGTCTGAACCCTGACGGAGACTCTGGAACAATCCGGTTCCACTAATGTAAAGAATGTTCCGTTAGTAGTTAAAGCCACCGGTCTGGACCTGGAACCAGGTCTGGAGTCCAACGGGCCAAACCACCGGTCTGGACCTGGAACCGGGTCTGGAGTCCAACGGGGCAAACCACCGGTCTGGACCTGGAACCGGGTCTGGAGTCCAACGGGCCAAACCACCGGTCTGGACCTGGAACCGGGTCTGGAGTCCAACGGGCCAAACCACCGGTCTGGACCTGGAACCGGGTCTGGAGTCCAACGGGCCAAACCACCGGTCTGGACCTGGAACCGGGTCTGGAGTCCAACGGGCCAAACCACCGGTCTGGACCTGGAACCGGGTCTGGAGTCCGGCATCCCTGGATGTACATGCGGTGGTCAGATTTCCCAGAAGCCCCTGGGATGATGAATGGAGTTGATGTGTGCTGTGGTTTGATCGACTGGAAGTGAACGCAGCTGCACATTTAAACAGTCAGCAGAGCAGATCTGTGGTCGGCTGAGAGGCCTTCACTCAACCACAACCACCGGCATCAGGTTACTGCAGCTGCACCATCTACACAGAGATCTGAGCTGCTCTACAGAGTCCAACTCGGAGTCCAACTCAGAGTCCAACTCGGAGTCCAACTCAGAGTCCAACTCAGAGTCCAACTCAGACCTACTGAACCAGACCCCAGTTAAAAACCAGCAGATGTCCAGTGTCATCAGTCGTCAGTGTGAACCAGACTGTAGTAGTAGTATTTATACATCACAGCAGTAGTACTAACTGGAAGTGCAGCGTTTATAGTAGCAGTAGTACTAGCTGCGTTTGTTTTTGTGAGTTTCCAGGGTTGTGATGTCACTGTGGGGCGGAGCCTCTGAATCAACAGTTTGTGTTCACACATGCTCAGTGCGTCCTCTCTGACCTCTGACCTCTGACCCTCAGCGTGGTGCCGTTACTGCGAGAGTCCATCGGGATCCTGATGCAGCGAACGCCTCCGTCACTGGACCTCGCCCTGCCCGAGTGTTACCAGAGGGTGAGTACAGGCCACGCCCACATTAAGCCACGCCCCCAGCACCACCTGGAATGTCTAACGACTGGATTCACTCGTATGACATCACCGCCCCGCGACACTTTTCTTCTTCACTGTATTGTGATGTCGTTATATGAGATAGGTCATGTGACGTCTCATCCTTCACCGCCGACGACAGCTCGCCATCATCCGTTCGTGACGGATGTCCGTGTCGGTCCGTGGTCAGGTACCAGTCTAATTCCTGGTTTACTGTGTTGTGTTCAGGTGCAGCAGCTGCAGGGAGTTTACAACCTGCAGGAGCCTCACTTCTGGACTCTGTGTACGGACGTTTACATCGGAACATTAAAGCTGCTGGTGGCCCCCGACGCCGACCCCCGCTGGATCCTCAGCCAGACGCACCACATCTTCACACAGGTACCTGAACGCATCACACCTTCACACATCACATCTTCACACGGGTACCTGAACGCACCGCATCTTCACACTGGTACCTGAACGCACCGCATCTTCACACATCACATCTTCACATGGGTACCTGAACGCATCACACCTTCACACATCACATCTTCACACTGGTACCTGAACACACCGCATCTTCACACATCACATCTTCACACGGGTACCTGAACGCACCGCATCTTCACACAGGTACCTGAACGCACCGCATCTTCACACATTACATCTTCACACTGGTACCTGAACGCACCGCATCTTCACACATCACATCTTCACACGGGTACCTGAACGCACCGCATCTTCACACTAGTACCTGAACGCATCACATCTTCACACATCACATCTTCACACGGGTACCTGAACGCACCGCATCTTCACACAGGTACCTGAACGCATCACACCTTCACACATCACATCTTCACACAGGTACCTGAACGCACCGCATCTTCACACAGGTACCTGAACGCATCACACCTTCACACATCACATCTTCACACAGGTACCTGAACGCATCGCATCTTCACACAGGGTCTTTCCCATTAGTGCTTTTATACGGCTTGACTCCTCTCCTCGACTCCTCGACTCCTCGACTCCTCTCCTCGCGTCTTAGTCCCGCCCACGGGAGATGCGAGCGGAGGAGGCGAGGAAACGACTCGAGGAGAGAGGAAACGAGTAAATATGTTTTTAGAGACATGAGACGTCGTTTCCTCTGAAGCGTCACGTGAAGCGACGTCCGTTTCTGATGACAGCAGCAGCTGATCACAGCTGGATCAGCTGTCAGTCAGCTCTAACAGCTGATCACATCTGGATCAGCTGTCAGTCGGCTTCAACAGCTGTTTATGTCTGAACTGATCTAATAGTAATAAAGAAACAGAGTTATCAGAGCAGCAGTGTTTCCTCTCTGTTTAACAAACATCTGCACATGAATAACAGCTGGTCTGTGTTTCTACTGTGGACTGAGTCCTGCTTAGAGGACCAGGAACCATCTCTACTGTGGACTGAGTCCTGCTTAGAGGACCAGGAACCATCTCTACTGTGGACTGAGTCCTGCTTAGAGGACCAGGAACCATCTCTACTGTGGACTGAGTCCTGCTTAGAGGACCAGGAACCATCTCTACTGTGGACTGAGTCCTGCTTAGAGGACCAGGAACCATCTCTGCTGGCACAATATCTTTATATTATTTAATCATTATTAGCGTCTGTAGTTATTGATGTTCTGACAGTAGAAGTTATGTATTAGTCTGAATGTTTGAGGGGAAAGTGAAATGATGTAACTCATATCAAACCCGACGCTCAGGAATTATCAGCCTCATGTGACTGAATGGAAATGAGGATAAATGATGTAAAAGGTGTAAAAGACAGACCCTCCTTCTCTCTCTGACTTTAACTGGATACTTAATAAAAGTGAATGAGTGAAATAACAGATCATCAAAAGAAAACTCTTTCTAATAAATGAAGAAAGTTATTTAAGTCTGTTCGTTATCAGCTTTTATAAACCCCTCTCAGAGTCGGACCCCCTCAGAGTCGGACCCCCTCAGAGTCGGACTCCCTCAGAGTCGGACCCCCTCAGTGTCGGACTCCCTCAGTGTCGGACTCCTTCAGAGTCAGACTCCCTCAGTGACGGTGTGTGAAGCAGAGCTCCTGCAGGTCCTCCTGCTGCTGGATCACTTCACCATCAACATGCTCCGTCTGCTGTTCACTCCTACAGTTAACACAGATTATAACTGAGATGGTGAATCAGAAGACAACTAAACTATAAATCGTTTAATCTGTGATCTGTCTTCACTCCAGTATGAAACTCAGTGATGTTGATGTATCAGATCAGTCTGATCGGCGCAGCGTCCAATCAATAACTGATATCCAATAAGGGGGCGTGTCGGTCGGTGACAAACTTCCGTGCAGGAAACACTGGAGGATACACTGGTGTATCCTCGCTCATAGCTCCTCCAGCAAGCCTCCTCGCTCCTCCATCCTCGCTCCTCGCTCCTCGCTCCTCCATCCTCGCTCCTCCATCCTCGCTCCTCCATCCTCGCTCCTCCATCCTCGCTCCTCGATGCGCATTTTATGAATTGGGACGTCCTTCAAGATGGAGGACTGAGATCGATTTCCGGGTCACAGCCGGAGGATCGAGGATCGAGGAGACGAGGAGGCGAAAAATGACGAAATGAGAAGGACCTACAGGTACCTGAACGCACCATATCTTCACACATCACATCTTCACACGGGTACCTGAACGCACCGCATCTTCACACAGGTACCTGAACGCACCGCATCTTCACACATCACATCTTCACACGGGTACCTGAACGCACCGCATCTTCACACATCACATCTTCACACGGGTACCTGAACGCACCGCATCTTCACACATCACATCTTCACACGGGTACCTGAACGCACCGCATCTTCACACAGGTACCTGAACGCACCGCATCTTCACACATCACATCTTCACACGGGTACCTGAACGCACCGCATCTTCACACATCACATCTTCACACGGGTACCTGAACGCACCGCATCTTCACACAGGTACCTGAACGCACCGCATCTTCATACATCACATCTTCACACAGGTACCTGAACGCACCGCATCTTCACACAGGTACCTGAACGCACAGCATCTTCACACAGGTAACTGAACGCACCGCATCTTCACACAGGTACCTGAACGCACAGCATCTTCACACATCACATGGGTACCTGAACGCATCGCATCTTCACACAGGTACCTGAACGCACCGCATCTTCACACAGGTACCTGAACGCACAGCATCTTCACACATCACATGGGTACCTGAACGCATCGCATCTTCACACAGGTACCTGAACGCACCGCATCTTCACACAGGTACCTGAACGCACCACATCTTCACACATCACATCTTCACACAGGTACCTGAACACACTGCACCTTCACACAGGTACCTGAATGCACCGCATCTTCACACACCACATCTTCAGAGGTACCTGAACGCACCACATCTTCACACAGGTACCTGAACGCACCGCACCTTCACACAGGTACCTGAACGCACCGCACCATCACACAGGTACCTGAACGCACCGCATCTTCACGCATCACATGGGTACCTGAACGCACTGCATCTTCACACATCACATCTTCACACAGGTACCTGAACGCACCACATCTTCACACAGGTACCTGTAGTAGTAGTAGTAGTAGTAGTAATAGTAATAGTAATAATAGTAGTATTGACCTGTTGTCTCTGTGTCTGTAGCAGTAGTAGTAGTAGTATAAGCAGCAATAGTAGCAGCAGTAGTAGTAGTAGTAGCAGCAGTAGCAGTACTAACATGTTGTCCCTGTGTCTGCAGTAGTAGTAGTAGTACTAACCTGTTGTGTCTGCAGTAGTAGTAGTAGTACTAACCTGTTGTCTCTATGTCTGCAGTAGTAGTACTAACCTGTTGTCCCTGTGTCTGCAGTAGTAGTACTAAACTGTTGTCTCTGTGTCTTCAGTAGTAGTAGTAGTAGTAGTACTAACCTGTTGTCTCTGTGTCTGCAGTAGTAGTAGTACTAACCTGTTGTCCCTGTTGTCTCTGTGTCTGCAGTAGTAGTACTAACCTGTTGTCTCTGTGTCTGTAGTAGTAGTAGTACTAACCTGTTGTCTCTGTCTGCAGCAGTAGTAGTAGTACTACTAACCTGTTGTCTCTGTGTCTGCAGTAGTAGTAGTGCTAACCTGTTGTCTCTGTGTCTGCAGTAGTAGTAGTAGTACTAACCTGTTGTCTCTGTGTCTGCAGAGGTAGTAGTACTAACCTGTTGTCTCTGTCTGCAGTAGTACTAACCTGTTGTCCCTGTGTCTGTAGTAGTAGTAGTACTAACCTGTTGTCTCTGTGTCTGCAGTAGTAGTACTAACCTGTTGTCCCTGTGTCTGTAGTAGTAGTACTAACCTGTTGTCCCTGTGTCTGTAGTAGTAGTAGTAGTTGTAGTAGTACTAACCTGTTGTCCCTGTGTCTGTAGTAGTAGTAGTACTAACCTGTTGTCTCTGTGTCTGTAGTAGTACTAACCTGTTGTCCCTGTGTTTGCAGTAGTAGTAACCTTTTGTCTGTCTGCAGTAGTAGTAGTACTAACCTATTGTCTCTGTCTGTAGCAGTAGTAGTAGTACTAACCTGTTGTCCCTGTGTCTGCAGTAGTAGTACTAACCTGTTGTCTCTGTGTCTGCAGTAGTAGTAGTACTAACCTGTTGTCCCTGTGTCTGCAGTAGTAGTAGTAGTAGTACTAACCTGTTGTCTCTGTGTCTGCAGTAGTAGTAGTAGTAGTAGTAGTACTAACACTAACCTGTTGTCTCTGTGTCTGCAGTAGTAGTAGTAGTAGTAACAACCTGTTGTTCCTGTGTCTGCAGTAGTTGTAGAAGTAGTAGTAGTAGTACTAACCTGTTGTCCCTGTGTCTGCAGTAGTAGTAGTAACCTGTTGTCCCTGTGTCTGCAGTAGTAGTAGTAACCTGTTGTCCCTGTGTCTGCAGTAGTAGTAGTAGTAACCTGTTGTCTCTGTGTCTGCAGTAGTAGTAGTAGTAGTAGTAGTAGTAGTAGTACTAACCTGTTGTCTCTGTGTCTGTAGTAGTAGTAGTACTACTAACCTGTTGTCTCTGTGTCTGTAGTAGTAGTAGTACTACTAACCTGTTGTCTCTGTGTCTGCAGTAGTAGTACTAACCTGTTGTCCCTGTGTCTGCAGTAGTAGTAGTAGTAGTAGTAGTAACCTGTTGTCCCTGTGTCTGCAGTAGTAGTAGTAGTAGTAGTACTAACCTGTTGTCCCTGTGTCTGCAGTAGTAGTAGTACTAACCTGTTGTCCCTGTGTCTGCAGTAGTAGTAGTACTAACCTGTTGTCTCTGTGTCTGTAGTAGTAGTAGTACTAACCTGTTGTCCCTGTGTCTGCAGTAGTAGTACTAACCTGTTGTCCCTGTGTCTGCAGTAGTAGTAGTACTAACCTGTTGTCTCTGTGTCTGTAGTAGTAGTAGTACTACTAACCTGTTGTCTCTGTGTCTGCAGTAGTAGTACTACTAACCTGTTGCCTCTGTGTCTGTAGTAGTAGTACTAACCTGTTGTCTCTGTGTCTGCAGTAGTAGTAGTAGTAGTAACAACCTGTTGTCCCTGTGTCTGCAGTAGTTGTAGTAGTAGTAGTAGTAGTAGTAGTAGTACTAACCTGTTGTCCCTGTGTCTGCAGTAGTAGTAGTAGTAGTAGTAGTAGTAGTAGTAGTAGTAACCTGTTGTCCCTGTGTCTGCAGTAGTAGTAGTAGTAGTAGTAGTAACCTGTTGTCTCTGTGTCTGCAGGCTGGCGTTCGACAGCTGTACGTACAGATCGACAAAGCGGCCATGTAGAAGCTCCTCCTCCTCTGAACAGCTGGGACCAATCACCTTCAGCCTGCTGCAGGTGACCTCTAACCCAACGTGTAGAAGCTGGGACCAATCAGGTGACCTCTGAGGGTCAGACTGACAGCAGCGGGGGGGCAGTGAGAACTAGACTGATCTCCCATGATGCTCCAGTACAACTCAACCTCCCCCACCCCCCTCCTTGCTGCACTTTGTAGACTGGAGCAAAGCATTCTGGGTAAGTGCCTTCATCATGAATCAGAGACAATCCCCCCCCTTCTGACATCACTGCTGGGACCAGACTGCTGCCAGCTGATTGGTCCTGTGTGACTGTGATGTCACTGTGTTTTTAATGTGCCAAACCATGTGACCAAACCAGACCATGTGACCTGACCATGTGACCAGTCGGCGGGTCTCAGTCTTTTTCAACTGTAATAAATAATAACTCTGTTTCTCTGGTTATTGACCTCCATCTTTATTGATGACATCACAGCAGTGTATACAGACGTTGTCATGGTTACTCTGATGATGCTCTGTGTGTGTGGGGGAGATCGTGTGTGTGTGTGTTAGGAGCAGTAGGTGGAGCTGTCAATCATGTTCAGGTGTTGCAGTGCGTTTGATTCTGCGTTCACTCGCAGCATGTCCACCTCCAGCGGGTGGAGTTGACCGGTGACAACCAGCGAATGGAGCGGACCGCCGAGGTCACACGACAGCAGCTGATGTAACGTCGCCGCGCGGATCGCCTGGTCGTCGGCGCCGAGCCGGGCCACGGCCACGCACACCGTGTCCTCCGTCATACCTGGAGAGGACAACGCATTCATCAGAGAGAGAGATAAGAACGCTGGTTAGCACAGGGTCACATCTTCAGTCAACAGCTGTGTGTGATCTGTTGAGCCAATCAGAAGAGAGCTGACGAGCTGTCACTCACCTAGCTCCGCCCCCTCCGCCCTCCTCCTCTGGATGATCTGGATCAGTTGATCTGCAGCCTGACTGACCGTCATGAAGCGAGGAGGCTCGTAGATCTTCTTCCCTCTGAAATCAATACATCAATAAACCGTCAATAGATCAATAAATCAATCATCTCATTAAACTCGTTGAGGGTTCAACCTTCCCAAACATGAGAACTATCTGAGGAATGCATCAGATTCAGGACAGATGACATGAAACCTTGATGTATTTTAATCTATTGATGGATTGTTGTTATTGGACGTTCTGCAGAGATTAAGTTATTAAGGAATAATAGAAACCCCTAAAAAACAACTTTACAGGTTTCCATTGAATGAACTTTAGAAGAATGTTTTGGAAGTTTTAATATTAATATATCTTTATATGACATTTTATAACATACAATACTATGTTGACTTATGACATACTATAATAACTTTTTTTCATAACAAACTACTACGACTTTTTTTATGAATTATGCGACAAACTATACTATGACTATTTTTTAAAAACTTCGACATACTATACTATGACGTTTTTTTCATAAAATTTTCCGTCATTCTATTCTATGACTTTTTTATAAAACTGACATACTGTACTATGACTTATGAAATTTTTCGACATACTATACGACTTTTTTTTTAAAAACTTCGACGTACTATACTACGACTACCTTTTTTAAACTTATACAAACTATACTATGACTTTTTTTTAAAAACTTCTAAATACTGTACTATGACATATAAAAAAAAAAAAATTTGTCAAACTATACAACTTTTTTTTTTTCAAACTTCGACATACTATACTACGACTTTTTTTTAAAACTTATACATACTATACTATTACTTTAAAAAAAAAAAAAACTTCGACATACTATACTATGATTTTATTTTATTAGTTTTTCGACATACTATACTACGACTTTTCTTCATAAAATGTTTCGACATTTTCTTATTTTCCTTTATTCTCTAAATATTAACTAATTAACTTTAATCTTTATGATCGTCGTGATTTAAATCTGCAGCAGCTCTGAGATCAACAGATGGATGACATCACCATGACATCATCAGCCTAAAAACCTGGTACCAGCTGTGAGCTGCGGAAGACATCAGATAAACCCAGAGGAGGATCTGAATCTGGATCTGGAGCTGGTTCTGGTTCTGGTTCTTACCTCATCATGTTCTCGATGCTCTGCTCTTTGACTTTAATATCTGTCAATAAAAACACATCAGATCAGATTAAATACTACTACTCCTCTTACTACTACATAAATACTACTGCTCCTCTCACTACTACATAAATACTACTGCTCCTCTCACTACTACATAAATACTACTGCTCCTCTCACTACTACATAAATACTACTGCTCCTCTCACTACTACATAAATACTACTGCTCCTCTCACTACTACATAAATACTACTGCTCCTCTTACTACTACATAAATACTACTGCTCCTCTCACTACTACATAAATACTACTGCTCCTCTTACTACTACATAAATACTACTGCTCCTCTCACTACTACATAAATACTACTGCTCCTCTTACTACTACATAAATACTACTGCTCCTCTCACTACTACATAAATACTACTGCTCCTCTTACTACTACATAAATACTACTGCTCCTCTCACTACTACATAAATACTACTGCTCCTCTCACTACTACATAAATACTACTGCTCCTCTCACTACTACATAAATACTACTGCTCCTCTTACTACTACATAAATACTACTGCTCCTCTCACTACTACATAAATACTACTGCTCCTCTCACTACTACATAAATACTACTGCTCCTCTTACTATTTTATTCTGTTTATATATATATATATGTATATATATATATATATAACCAGCTGAGCCACTGGGCTCATTACACTAACAGGCAGCAGGTGGTCCAGCTCCCTCAGGACTGGGGGTGATGGGGGGGGATGGGTAGACTGATTGATGGAGGTCTGCTTTGGATAAACAGACTCCTGCTGAACCCTGAACGCACCATCCAGCTGCTCACCACTAGTCTACCATCAGGATATCTGAGTCCCTGAACGCACCACGGCATCTCAGGTTGAGATGATACAGGAGAGAGTGGTGGGGGGGTTTCACCCAGCAGACAGGGAGGAGTATATAGTATATATATAGTGTAGTCTATAGTATATATATAGTTTAGTGGGGGGGTCCTACACAGCAGACAGAGGGAGTATATAGTATATATAGTGTATATAGTATATATAGTGTAGTGTATAGTATATATAGTGTAGTATATAGTATATATAGTGTAGTGTATAGTATATATAGTGTAGTATATAGTATATATAGTGTAGTATATAGTATATATAGTGTAGTGTATAGTATATATAGTGTAGTATATATAGTGTAGTGTATAGTATATATAGTGTAGTATATAGTATATATAGTGTAGTGTATAGTATATATAGTGTAGTATATAGTATATATAGTGTAGTGTATAGTATATATAGTGTAGTATATATAGTGTAGTATATAGTATATATAGTGTAGTATATAGTATATATAGTGTAGTGTATAGTATATATAGTGTAGTATATATAGTGTAGTGTATAGTATATATAGTGTAGTATAGTGTAGTGTATAGTATATATAGTGTAGTATATAGTATATATAGTGTAGTATATATAGTGTAGTGTATAGTATATATAGTGTAGTATATAGTATATATAGTGTAGTATATATAGTGTAGTGTATAGTATATATAGTGTAGTATATAGTATATATAGTGTAGTGTATAGTATATATAGTGTAGTATATAGTATATATAGTGTAGTATATATAGTGTAGTGTATAGTATATATAGTGTAGTATATAGTATATATAGTGTAGTATATAGTATATATAGTGTAGTATATATAGTGTAGTGTATAGTATATATAGTGTAGTATATATAGTGTAGTGTATAGTATATATAGTGTAGTATATAGTATATATAGTGTAGTGTATAGTATATATAGTGTAGTATATAGTATATATAGTGTAGTATATATAGTGTAGTGTATAGTATATATAGTGTAGTATATAGTATATATAGTGTAGTGTATAGTATATATAGTGTAGTGTATAGTATATATAGTGTAGTGTATAGTATATATAGTGTAGTATATAGTATATATAGTGTAGTATATAGTATATATAGTGTAGTATATATAGTGTAGTGTATAGTATATATAGTGTAGTATATAGTATATATATATATAGTATATATAGAGGGTTCCTACCCAGCAGACAGAGGGAGTGGAGTCCAGCTCTTCTGTTCTTACAGATCTTGTCGTAGAAGCTCTCTGGTCTCCACGACTCCGTCCAGAACACCAACGACACCGTCTCCCCGAAGTTATACAGCTGAGGTCAGAGGTCAGAGGTCAGAAGTCAGAGTGTGGACTCACTCAGTATTTAGGGCCCAGTTGACCCGTTGAGGATCAATAATGATCACTGAGACTCTCCGGGTGCATCCCAAAGCTCTTATTTGTCGTTTCCTCGCTCCTCGCTTGAACCGGAAGTTGTTCTGGTGC
>CAKALS010000038.1:129290-166790 GCA_916701275.1 Sebastes miniatus
TACTATACTATACTATACTATACTATACTATACTACTACTGTTACTAAACTATACTATACTATACTATACTATACTACTACTGTTACTAAACTATACTATACTATACTACTACTACTACTATACTATACTATACTATACTACTACTGTTACTAAACTATACTATACTATACTATACTACTACTACTATACTATACTATACTACTGCTGTTACTAAACTATACTATACTATACTATACTACTACTACTATACTATACTATACTATACTATACTACTACTGTTACTAAACTATACTATACTATACTATACTATACTACTACTGTTACTAAACTATACTATACTATACTATACTACTACTGTTACTAAACTATACTATACTATACTATACTACTACTACTATACTATACTATACTATACTACTACTGTTACTAAACTATACTATACTATACTATACTATACTACTATACTATACTACTACTGTTACTAAACTATACTATACTATACTATACTACTACTACTATACTATACTATACTATACTACTGCTGTTACTAAACTATGCTATACTATACTATACTACTACTACTATACTATACTATACTATACTATACTATACTATACTATACTATACTACTACTACTATACTATACTATACTATACTACTACTGTTACTAAACTATACTATACTATACTATACTATACTACTACTACTATACTATACTATACTACTGCTGTTACTAAACTATACTATACTATACTATACTACTACTACTATACTATACTATACTACTGCTGTTACTAAACTATACTATACTATACTATACTACTATACTATACTATACTACTGCTGTTACTAAACTATACTATACTATACTATACTACTACTACTATACTATACTACTGCTGTTACTAAACTATACTATACTATACTATACTACTACTACTATACTATACTATACTACTGCTGTTACTAAACTATACTATACTATACTATACTATACTACTACTACTATACTATACTATACTATACTACTACTGTTACTAAACTGTACTATACTATACTATACTATACTACTATACTATACTATACTATACTATACTACTACTACTATACTATACTATACTACTGCTGTTACTAAACTATACTATACTACTACTACTATACTATACTATACTATACTACTACTGTTACTAAACTATACTATACTATACTATACTACTACTACTATACTATACTATACTATACTATACTACTACTGTTACTAAACTATACTATACTATACTATACTACTACTGTTACTAAACTATACTATACTATACTATACTACTACTACTATACTATACTATACTACTACTGTTACTAAACTATACTATACTATACTATACTACTACTACTATACTATACTATACTATACTATACTATACTACTACTGTTACTAAACTATACTATACTATACTATACTATACTATACTACTACTGTTACTAAACTATACTATACTATACTATACTACTACTACTATACTATACTATACTATACTACTACTGTTACTAAACTATACTATACTATACTATACTACTACTGTTACTAAACTATACTATACTATACTATACTACTACTACTATACTATACTATACTACTACTGTTACTAAACTATACTATACTATACTATACTATACTACTACTACTATACTATACTATACTATACTATACTATACTACTACTGTTACTAAACTATACTATACTATTATACTATACTATACTACTACTGTTACTAAACTATACTATACTATACTATACTATACTACTACTGTTACTAAACTATACTATACTATACTATACTATACTACTACTGTTACTAAACTATACTATACTATACTATACTACTATACTATACTATACTATACTACTACTGTTACTAAACTATACTATACTATACTATACTATACTACTATACTATACTATACTATACTACTACTACTATACTATACTATACTATACTACTACTGTTACTAAACTATACTATACTATACTACTACTACTATACTATACTATACTATACTATACTATACTACTGTTACTAAACTATACTATACTATACTACTACTACTATACTATACTATACTATACTATACTATACTACTACTGTTACTAAACTATACTATACTATACTATACTACTACTACTATACTATACTATACTATACTACTACTGTTACTAAACTATACTATACTATACTACTACTATTACTAAACTATACTATACTATACTATACTACTACTGTTACTAAACTATACTATACTATACTATACTACTACTACTATACTATACTATACTACTACTGTTACTAAACTATACTATACTATACTATACTACTACTGTTACTAAACTATACTATACTATACTACTACTACTATACTATACTATACTATACTACTACTGTTACTAAACTATACTATACTATACTATACTACTACTACTATACTATACTATACTACTGCTGTTACTAAACTATACTATACTATACTATACTACTACTACTATACTATACTATACTACTACTGTTACTAAACTATACTATACTATACTATACTACTACTACTACTATACTATACTATACTATACTACTACTGTTACTAAACTATACTATACTATACTATACTACTACTACTATACTATACTATACTACTGCTGTTACTAAACTATGCTATACTATACTATACTACTACTACTATACTATACTATACTATACTATACTACTACTACTATACTATACTATACTATACTACTACTGTTACTAAACTATACTATACTATACTACTACTACTATACTATACTATACTATACTACTACTGTTACTAAACTATACTATACTATACTATACTACTACTACTATACTATACTATACTACTGCTGTTACTAAACTATGCTATACTATACTATACTACTACTACTATACTATACTATACTACTACTACTATACTATACTATACTATACTACTACTGTTACTAAACTATACTATACTATACTATACTACTACTACTATACTATACTATACTATACTACTACTGTTACTAAACTATACTATACTATACTATACTACTACTACTATACTATACTATACTATACTACTACTGTTACTAAACTATACTATACTATACTATACTACTACTGTTACTAAACTATACTATACTATACTATACTACTACTACTATACTATACTATACTACTACTGTTACTAAACTATACTATACTATACTATACTACTACTACTACTATACTATACTATACTATACTATACTACTACTGTTACTAAACTATACTATACTATACTATACTACTACTGTTACTAAACTATACTATACTATACTATACTACTACTGTTACTAAACTATACTATACTATACTATACTACTATACTATACTATACTATACTACTACTGTTACTAAACTATACTATACTATACTATACTACTACTGTTACTAAACTATACTATACTATACTATACTACTACTACTATACTATACTATACTATACTACTACTGTTACGAAACTATACTATACTATACTATACTACTACTACTATACTATACTATACTATACTACTACTGTTACTAAACTATACTATACTATACTATACTACTACTGTTACTAAACTATACTATACTATACTATACTACTACTACTATACTATACTATACTATACTACTACTGTTACTAAACTATACTATACTATACTACTACTACTACTACTATACTATACTATACTATACTATACTATACTACTACTGTTACTAAACTATACTATACTATACTATACTACTACTGTTACTAAACTATACTATACTATACTATACTACTACTGTTACTAAACTATACTATACTATACTATACTACTATACTATACTATACTATACTATACTACTACTGTTACTAAACTATACTATACTATACTATACTATACTATACTATACTACTACTACTATACTATACTATACTACTACTGTTACTAAACTATACTATACTATACTATACTATACTACTACTGTTACTAAACTATACTATACTATACTATACTACTACTGTTACTAAACTATACTATACTACTATACTATACTATACTACTACTGTTACTAAACTATACTATACTATACTATACTATACTATACTATACTACTATACTATACTATACTATACTATACTATACTATACTACTACTACTATACTATACTATTGTAGGGGTTATACTTTAGTAGGTTTTGGTTATTAGCAAAATAATTAATAAATAATAATAGAATTATTAATATTAATAAAGATTATCAATAAACATCAATAATAAACGGGGCACCACCCTGGAATCAGGGACCAATGACCAAAACGTTAATATAGTCTCATTATATATGCTAAACTATCAATTTGGAACGTTGATTAATAATTAAATTAATAACTATAACCAAAATAGATAGTAAAGGTTGAAGGATATCGGAGTTCTTGACATAGCAGAGGTTGGCATTATTCACTCTTGTGCAACATTAAAGAGACCAGCATGTATATTCCACAAACATTTATTTACAAGATAATAAAGGTTCAAAACACAATATTAATCTAACTAAATAACTAAACTAAACAAACCAAACACAGTGTGTGTGTGTGTGTGTGTGTGTGTGTGTGTGTGTGTGTGTGTGTGTGTGTGTGAGAGAGAGAGAGAGAGAGAGAGAGGGGGGTGGAAACAAGATGGGTTCTTGTCTCAAAATGTCTGTATGGCCTACAAACAAAATGGCAGGCACTGTAAAACTACAAAGATGGCTGAATCAAAGATGGCGGAATCAAAGATGGCCATCAGCATGTCACCACATGACCTCTTTGTTCTTCTGAGAAGAAGGACAGAGAGGGGGGGGGTGATGTGGGGTTAAGATTATCTGAAGCTGTATGTTTATGTTTAACTAATTCACGGTTTCTGTATGTAATCTTTATGTGTGTTAGATATACAGTGGGTTAGAAAAGATGGTTAGTTGCATGCAAGACCTTGTCTATGTGAAGCATAAACTAAACACATCAGATGTGGCGAGGCCAGTTACCCAGATATCAAATACAGATAAATCAACACAGTCAAACTCAATGAATAACATTAAACCAAATCAATACAAGTACTTTCTAGAAATCAAAGTTGGACAGTCTTGCTCAGCCCTGTGCGATTGCTAATGCTAAATTAAGCCCAGTACGTTACCAATCCATGGAAGAAAAGGGTTTGTGATTCCATGTGTTGAAGTTGTGGTTCCCAATCAAAGATGTCGTCTTTGCTGTTAGCTTAGTGCTAACTTCTTTGCTTGATAGCTTGAAGTTAGCTGGTGAAAAGGGCAGAGCACTCGCGTCGTCTGCCGTTTGGTTCCTTGGTTGCAATGGCTGTTTCCTAACAGGCCATTGATCAGAACCAGAACTGTTTTGCAAGTTCTGGACTTGAGAGTCGTTCATCTCAACCAGGTCAGCCTGGGTTGAGGAGATGAAGAGCAGAGAGAGCGCAGCAGCTCACCTCTGGCACGTCAGGAGAGATGAGCAGATGAGAAGAAAGAGTCGAAAGAGAAGGAACAAAGGACATTCCTCTGGTTTTGTTCTGTGTGAATTTCACACCTCTGGGTGAAATGTTACTGTAGCCAATGAGAGCTGAGATGAGTCCTGTGGTCAAGGATCAGGTTACTGAGGTCATGAGGTCACTTGAAACCAGCCAGATGCTGGGTCCCTACATCCCCCCATTTGGTCTTTAAGATGTGTAACATCCTTCAAGAGCAAATCAGAAGGTTGAACAGTTCACAGATCCTTGGAAACAACCTGGAGGTTGTACAGTCCAATCCCTGGGGACAACTGAAAAGTTGTTAAATCCATGATTGAAAAAGTTCATTCAACAGTTCATTCCATTTTGTAACGTCTGGGCAGTTCATTAACCAATTGGGCATTGGTTAAGACTATCTATCCTGGCTAAGCAAGAGCAGTCCCTAAGTTACAAATAAAACCAGATAAACAAAAACAATAGCATTGTATAAAATACCTAACTATGTTTCTCTGTTATTTATAAGGTTAGTGAAGAACAGGAATGTTAGAGGTGTTAAGTTGTTAAGGTGAGAGGCGGAGAGTGTCACCTAAAACAATGCGGACAGGTGTATGACTGTTTTTGTACAGTCATAATGTGGTGTCCTAAGCTAGTGTGTGCACTAGTGATCTCTAAACAAGATACTACTAAGGAGTTGGTCCAAGTGTACTTGTAAAGTTGGACAGTGGTGTCTGAGTTGAGTTTTTACTGTTGCTAACAAACTCAAGTTTTCCCTAGTATCTGCAAAAGAGGAAAGGAAAATTAAGGCACCGTAATCTAGCGTCAGTCTCACTGTTAGCTAGGTGTAGCTAGTACCGTGGGAAGGTAGCTCTGGATCTCTCGTGCTTACCTCGTGGCTCAGGGCTGCAGCGCTCCAGGTAGCCAGAGGCAGAGAGGCACTCAGAGTAGCTATCACTGTCTGCTAGATTATGTCCATGTTCTGAACCTTGTTCAGAGTCTGAAATGTGGTCCGAGATGCTGTGGTGATCGTCAGACCGGTCACGCCAATTCTGGGACAGAATTTCAGCGTATGGCTTTCTAACACTTCTGTTGTGTGAATGCCTATCTCTATGCAAATGGGGGACATGGCGGTTACGCTCAGTGTCCCTATGCAACCTCTTCTGACCCCCCTTCGACCTGTTGTGAAGGTGGTCTTTTGAGGTGGCAGATCTGCTTGACACGTCAGTGTTTGAGCTGGTGGGCTCAGTTAATTTACCCCCCCTTTTGGAAATGACCAGAGTTTCCCAAGCTATCTGTGTCATCTTCCTTATCTCACACAGTGAGGGGTTACCCTCATGCGTCCTTAGTACCACCTGAGTGCGTACACAGGGATGCAGATTCTGCAGAAATAAGGACTTGAAGAAAGCGTTTTCTTCTAAGCCTGGCGCATTCTTACCTTGGAAGTATGCATGTCTTAAACGTTTATAGTAATCTCTAGGATTCTCACTACGTGAATGTTTAATTTGAAGGGCTGCAAACATCGCTGAGGTCTCGTCAGCTGTGGAAGAGAATTCTTCTATCAGTGCATGACGAAGCTTACTATAGTCATTTCTGACACTGGGAGGTTGTGACTGTATAAACTTGTGCACAGCTTTAGAGCTGGTTTTCCACACAAGTTTAACCTTCTCCCTTTGGGTGGCGTGTGTTAAGTCAATTAGATTGTGATCTAATTCCTTAAAATAGTCATCAATGTGTTGATCACAGTTGCCTGGATCAAAACATTCAATGTCCTTAGCTATGAATTCCAGCACTTCATGGCGTGGACCCTGTGGGGTCCTTTCTGCTGAAGGCAAGACTAAATTAGCATTACAATGCACTGGTGCATCACATGCTAATGTCCTCTCTGGCTGAGAGGTAGAGGCTGGACAGCTGTCATCACCCTTGTGACAGAGTGGAAAGGAGGCTGAGCAGGCTGAACTTTTGGAGGGAGGAGCACAGATGAAGGTATCATTTCTCTGTGGCTGAGAAGAACATGAGGGAGGATATCTTCTTGAAGATAAACTACATGTATCTTCACTGTCAGTTTCAGAACAATAAGTAGTCAGGTAGCTGTTCACTCTTTCTCTCAGTGGAGGTTGAGGACCTGACTTCATTTCCAAAGCCTTTGAGTCGGTTGGAAATCTTTCACTTCTGAGTGGAGAGGGAGTTAACCTCTCATCAAGTGAGAGTGAATCGGAGTAACCAGAATCACAGTGACTGACAGGTGGGGAAAGACATTCTAATCTAAGCCCTAACAATTTCTCTTTGTATTGAAAAAGAGCTAACTCTGCTGAATGCAGGTCTTCTAAGTAACGCATGGCTTTCTTATCAGCTGTCTGAACTTCATGGAGGAGACTAGCACTTTGCGTTCTTAGGCTATCTACCTCTTTTTCCAAGGCTGCTTTACTCTGAATGGCAAGACTGGTTTGCCTGTGAAAAATCAGAAGTAAGCATTTTAACAATGAATCTTTGGATGCGGTCTGCGCATCACACCTGTCTGTGAGGAGCGATTCCATTTCTTTCCTGCACTCACTGAAACTCAACCTGCTGATGAGTTCAGGGCAGCCAGGGTTTAGGCTCTGTGCTAGGGAAGAAATAAAAAGCTCTACACAGGGGTTATCCATTGTTAAACCTGGAATGGAGGGTGAAACTAAACAGGATGTCTAGTAGAAAACAAAACAATGTTGTTGGCTATGGTGTTGCGTTGGCAGACACCTTGTGGTGTAGTTTGGGAGGTACACAAGCCTTACAACAATACACTGGCCTACACTATGGGGGGTAGCTCCCTGTGGAGTAGCTCCTATGGAGGAGGGGACCAACTAGTGACTCTAGTGGGCATCAAACAAAAGGCCAGTAAAGTAAACAAAGGTTTATAAAATAAGTTTGCTTACACACAACATGCACTAACTGAAATGCAAAGCAGTTACAGTTGTGATGATGTCTTTTAAAGGTGACTCAAGCTGGACACGTGGAAGTAACAGCTAGGTTGCAAACTTATATCACAGGGCTGTTTAGCACACTGTGGCTCTTATCTTAACTCAGGCTGTGGAATGCTTGGCAGTAACACAGCAGGGTACAAGCTCTCTATGTTACACAGGGCCGGTGGCACGCTGTGTCATTAAAGGAACACTTAGATTAACAGCAAAATATGACAACTAGACTAGATTGCATTGAATACGTGGTATTCAAATGCTGAACCAAAATTCTTTCAAGTTCTATAGCGTAGGTCAACTTGAATTAGCAGCAAAAGCAAATTATTAAAATTAACACCATAAAGGCTTAAAGTGTTAATACTCAAAATCTCTCAAATAAACAATTCTAACCACAATGTACTTGTTTAAAAGTACAGCTGGACTTCTACTCCTGTGGAAGACTAGTGGTGTAGAATGTAAACACTTTTGGTTTGTTTAGAAGTGGAATATGAAATTTTTGTTTTTGACCAAAAATTATGCTGAAAATTAATATTGCACAATTATGAACATTTGCCAACAAGAATACTATGCCTCACACGGGGCACCATTATGTAGGGGTTCTACTTTAGTAGGTTTTGGTTATTAGCAAAATAATTAATAAATAATAATAGAATTATTAATATTAATAAAGATTATCAATAAACATCAATAATAAACGGGGCACCACCCTGGAATCAGGGACCAATGACCAAAACGTTAATATAGTCTCATTATATATGCTAAACTATCAATTTGGAACGTTGATTAATAATTAAATTAATAACTATAACCAAAATAGATAGTAAAGGTTGAAGGATATCGGAGTTCTTGACATAGCAGAGGTTGGCATTATTCACTCTTGTGCAACATTAAAGAGACCAGCATGTATATTCCACAAACATTTATTTACAAGATAATAAAGGTTCAAAACACAATATTAATCTAACTAAATAACTAAACTAAACAAACCAAACAAAGTGTGTGTGTGTGTGTGTGTGTGTGTGTGTGTGTGTGTGTGTGTGAGTGAGAGAGAGAGAGAGGGGGGGGAAACAAGATGGGTTCTTGTCTCAAAATGTCTGTATGGCCTACAAACAAAATGGCGGGCACTGTAAAACTACAAAGATGGCTGAATCAAAGATGGCGGAATCAAAGATGGCGGAATCAAAGATGGCCATCAGCATGTCACCACATGACCTCTTTGTTCTTCTGAGAAGAAGGACAGAGAGGGGGGTGATGTGGGGTTAAGATTATCTGAAGCTGTATGTTTATGTTTAACTAATTCACAGTTTCTGTATGTGACCTTAATGTGTGTTAGATATGCAGTGGGTTAGAAAAGATGGTTAGTTTGCATGCAAGACCTTGTCTATGTGAAGCATAAACTAAACACATCAGATGTGGCGAAGCCAGTTACCCAAAAATCAAATACAGATAAATCAACACAGTCAAACTCAATGAATAACATTAAACCAAATCAATACAAGTACTTTCTAGAAATCAAAGTTGGACAGTCTTGCTCAGCCATGTGCGATTGCTAATGCTAAGGCCCAGTACGTTACCAATCCATGGAAGAAAAGGGTTTGTGATTCCATGTGTTGAAGTTGTGGTTCCAAGTCAAAGAGGTCGTCTTTGCTGTTAGTTTGGTGCTAACTTCTTTGCTTGATAGCTTGAAGTTAGCTGGTGAAAAGGGCAGAGCACTCGCGTCGTCTGCCGTTTGGTTCCTTGGTTGCAATGGCTGTTTCCTAACAGGCCATTGATCAGAACCAGAACTGTTTTGCAAGTTCTGGACTTGAGAGCCGTTCACCTCAACCAGGTCAGCCTGGGTTGAGGAGATGAAGAGCAGAGAGAGCGCAGCAGCTCACCTCTGGCACGTCAGGAGAGATGAGCAGATGAGAAGAAAGAGTCGAAAGAGGAGGAACAAAGGACATTCCTCTGGTTTTGTTCTGTGTGAATTTCACACCTCTGGGTGAAATGTTACTGTAGCCAATGAGAGCTGAGATGAGTCCTGTGGTCAAGGATCAGGTTACTGAGGTCATGAGGTCACTTGAAACCAGCCAGATGCTGGGTCCCTACACTATACTATACTACTACTGTTACTAAACTATACTATACTATACTATACTACTACTACTATACTATACTATACTATACTACTGTTACTAAACTATACTATACTATACTACTACTACTATACTATACTATACTATACTACTACTGTTACTAAACTATACTATACTATACTACTACTACTATACTATACTATACTATACTACTACTGTTACTAAACTATACTATACTATACTATACTATACTATACTATACTATACTATACTACTACTGTTACTAAACTATACTATACTATACTATACTACTACTGTTACTAAACTATACTATACTATACTATACTACTACTACTATACTATACTATACTATACTATACTATACTATACTACTACTGTTACTAAACTATACTATACTATACTATACTATACTACTACTGTTACTAAACTATACTATACTATACTACTACTACTACTATACTATACTATACTATACTACTACTGTTACTAAACTATACTATACTATACTATACTACTACTACTATACTATACTATACTACTGCTGTTACTAAACTATACTATACTATACTATACTACTACTACTATACTATACTATACTATACTATACTACTACTGTTACTAAACTATACTATACTATACTATACTATACTACTACTGTTACTAAACTATACTATACTATACTATACTACTACTACTATACTATACTATACTATACTACTACTGTTACTAAACTATACTATACTATACTATACTATACTATACTATACTACTATACTATACTACTACTGTTACTAAACTATACTATACTATACTATACTACTACTACTATACTATACTATACTATACTACTACTGTTACTAAACTATACTATACTATACTATACTACTACTACTATACTATACTATACTATACTACTACTGTTACTAAACTATACTATACTATACTATACTACTACTACTATACTATACTATACTACTGCTGTTACTAAACTATGCTATACTATACTATACTACTACTACTATACTATACTATACTATACTATACTATACTATACTATACTACTACTACTATACTATACTATACTACTACTGTTACTAAACTATACTATACTATACTATACTACTACTACTATACTATACTATACTATACTACTACTGTTACTAAACTATACTATACTATACTATACTATACTACTACTACTATACTATACTATACTACTGCTGTTACTAAACTATACTATACTATACTATACTACTACTACTATACTATACTATACTACTGCTGTTACTAAACTATACTATACTATACTATACTACTATACTATACTATACTACTGCTGTTACTAAACTATACTATACTATACTATACTACTACTACTATACTATACTACTGCTGTTACTAAACTATACTATACTATACTATACTACTACTACTATACTATACTATACTACTGCTGTTACTAAACTATACTATACTATACTATACTACTACTACTATACTATACTATACTATACTACTACTGTTACTAAACTGTACTATACTATACTATACTACTATACTATACTATACTATACTACTACTACTATACTATACTATACTACTGCTGTTACTAAACTATACTATACTATACTATACTACTACTACTATACTATACTACTGCTGTTACTAAACTATACTATACTATACTATACTACTACTACTATACTATACTATACTACTGCTGTTACTAAACTATACTATACTATACTATACTACTACTACTATACTATACTATACTATACTACTACTGTTACTAAACTGTACTATACTATACTACTATACTATACTATACTATACTACTACTACTATACTATACTATACTACTGCTGTTACTAAACTATACTATACTACTACTACTATACTATACTATACTATACTACTACTGTTACTAAACTATACTATACTATACTATACTACTACTACTATACTATACTATACTATACTACTACTGTTACTAAACTATACTATACTATACTATACTACTACTACTATACTATACTATACTACTACTGTTACTAAACTATACTATACTATACTATACTACTACTACTACTACTATACTATACTATACTATACTATACTACTACTGTTACTAAACTATACTATACTATACTATACTACTACTGTTACTAAACTATACTATACTATACTATACTACTACTACTATACTATACTATACTACTACTGTTACTAAACTATACTATACTATACTATACTACTACTACTATACTATACTATACTATACTATACTATACTACTACTGTTACTAAACTATACTATACTATACTATACTATACTACTACTGTTACTAAACTATACTATACTATACTATACTACTACTGTTACTAAACTATACTATACTATACTATACTATACTACTACTGTTACTAAACTATACTATACTATACTATACTACTACTGTTACTAAACTATACTATACTATACTATACTACTACTACTATACTATACTATACTATACTATACTACTACTGTTACTAAACTATACTATACTATACTATACTATACTACTATACTATACTACTACTGTTACTAAACTATACTATACTATACTATACTACTACTACTATACTATACTATACTATACTACTACTGTTACTAAACTATACTATACTATACTATACTACTACTACTATACTATACTATACTATACTACTACTGTTACTAAACTATACTATACTATACTATACTACTACTACTATACTATACTATACTACTGCTGTTACTAAACTATGCTATACTATACTATACTACTACTACTATACTATACTATACTATACTATACTATACTACTACTACTATACTATACTATACTATACTACTACTGTTACTAAACTATACTATACTATACTATACTACTACTACTATACTATACTATACTATACTACTACTGTTACTAAACTATACTATACTATACTATACTATACTACTACTACTATACTATACTATACTACTGCTGTTACTAAACTATACTATACTACTACTACTATACTATACTATACTACTGCTGTTACTAAACTATACTATACTACTACTACTATACTATACTATACTATACTATACTACTACTGTTACTAAACTATACTATACTATACTATACTACTACTACTATACTATACTATACTATACTACTACTACTATACTATACTATACTATACTACTACTGTTACTAAACTATACTATACTATACTATACTATACTATACTACTACTACTATACTATACTATACTACTGCTGTTACTAAACTATACTATACTACTACTACTATACTATACTATACTACTGCTGTTACTAAACTATACTATACTACTACTACTATACTATACTATACTATACTACTACTGTTACTAAACTATACTATACTATACTATACTACTACTACTACTATACTATACTATACTACTACTGTTACTAAACTATACTATACTATACTATACTACTACTACTATACTATACTATACTATACTACTACTGTTACTAAACTATACTATACTATACTACTACTACTATACTATACTATACTATACTACTACTGTTACTAAACTATACTATACTATACTACTACTACTATACTATACTATACTATACTACTACTACTATACTATACTATACTACTGCTGTTACTAAACTATACTATACTATACTATACTACTGCTGTTACTAAACTATACTATACTATACTATACTACTATACTATACTACTGCTGTTACTAAACTATACTATACTATACTACTGCTGTTACTAAACTATACTATACTATACTACTGCTGCTACTAAACTATACTATACTATACTATACTACTGCTGTTACTAAACTATACTATACTATACTACTGCTGTTACTAAACTATACTATACTATACTACTGCTGCTACTAAACTATACTATACTATACTACTGCTGCTACTAAACTATACTATACTATGCTACTGCTGTTACTAAACTATACTATACTACTGCTGTTACTAAACTATACTATACTATACTACTGCTGTTACTAAACTATACTATACTATACTACTGCTGTTACTATACTATACTATACTACTGCTGCTACTAAACTATACTATACTATACTACTACTATACTATACTATACTATACTACTGCTACTACTAAACTATACTATACTATACTACTACTATACTATACTATACTATACTACTGCTACTACTAATACTATACTATACTATACTACTGCTACTACAACTACTGCTGTTACTAAACCCTCTACTACTACTGCTGCTATACTAGTACTACTATACTACTGCTACTACTACTACTGCTGCTATACTAGTACTACTATACTACTGCTACTACTACTACTGCTGTTACTAACCCCTCTATTACTATACTATACTATACTATACTAGTACTACTATGCTACTGCTGTTACTAAACCCTCTATTACTACTGCTATACTATACTATACTACTATACTACTATACTACTATACTACTACTAGTACTACTATACTAGTATTACTACTACTACTACTACTACTATACTAGTATTACTACTACTACTACACTAGTATTACTACTACTACTACTACTACTACTACTATACTAGTATTACTACTACTACTATACTAGTATTACTACTACTACTAGTACTACTAAACCACCTACTAGAGGACGTGGTGCGTTTAGGAACCCTGGGTTATTTCAGTGTTACAGTGTTTTAGTTGTTGTGATGTTCACTGTTGGAACAAACTGGAACTCCCTTTAAACTCTGTTATGTTCAGGCCTTCTAGCTCAGTTACACTCTATGATTGATTTGCACTTAATTTTATTTTACCTTTTTCTTTATTATTATTATTATCATCATTATTATCATTATTATCATAATAATATTAATTATTATCATTATTTTCAACTTTGTATTGAAATGTGTTTATTTGATACTCTTTTATTACTCCTACCGTCTTGTTTAACTTCTTTATGTAAAGGTTTTACGAAATGTGCTATAAATATATACAACTATAAATATATACAACTATAAATATATACAACTATAAATAATCCTGCCTTGCCTCTTTGTATTTAAAAATAAAAGTAGTAAAGGGAGGTGTGTAGCAGCAGGGGGAGACACAGACCTCAGTATCTGACTGATACAAGAAGAGGAGGAGGAGGAAGAGGAAGAGGAGGAGGACGAGGAGGAGGAAGAGGAGGAGGAGAGGGAGGAGGAAGAGGAGGAGGAAGAGGAGAGGGAGGAGGAGGAGGAAGAGGAGGAGGAGAGGGAGGAGGAAGAGGAGGAGGAGAGGGAGGAGGAGGAGGAAGAGGAGGAGGAGAGGGAGAAGGAGGAGGACGAGGAGGAGGAAGAGGAGGAGGAGGTGGAGGAGGAGGATAGACCATAATATCCCGTCAGGTCACCATGGTTACGGTGTTAGATCCTCCTGTAATGTGAAGCTTTATTTATTTATTCTGTCATAAATAAACTCAACGGCTCTGATTAATGTGTGCGTGCGTGCGTGCGTGCGTGCGTGCGTGCGTGCGTGCGTGCGTGCGTCTGTGTGTGCAGTGATGAGAGGAATCACTCATCAGTTTCCATGGCGACCACAAACCTCAGCGACCTCATCAGAAGAAGACGCCAACGCTCCATCAGCTCTTTCCTCAGAGAGAGGACACGGCTCAGAGACAGGAAGTGGACATGATTGACTGGACCAGGACCAGGACCAGGACCAGGACCAGGTCTCATGGTCTCTGAAGTCTCCACTGAGTGAAACATTCAACATGTCTTTGAGTTTAAATAAAGTTGTGAGAGTTTGAGCAGAGACGGAGAGATGATGAAGATGATGAAGATGATGAAGATGATGAAGATGGGGGTCAGGGTCAGCTGATGAAGACGAGCTGGTCTCTAACAGTCCAGCAGAAGGCTGCTGACGGGGGGGGAACTCAGCGCTCCGTGTCCTCTCAGACAGGAAATACCAGCAGATTAAAATGAGGAGACGCAGCAGAACAACACTCAGCAGAGGTCAGAGGTCACGGAGGGGCCCGCCAGGACACTGAACGCATCGCGAGAGACAAACAGCTGACTCTGCACCAACACTGGTATGTTATGAGTTGACCTTTGACCTCCTGCAGTTTGAATGCAATGACACTCTATTAATAATAATAATAATAATAACCAGTCAGACGTGGTGATTATAACACACTGATGAAGACCATGAAATGTGGTTGAAAGCTCCTTAAAAACTAGTAAATGGACCTCCACTTAAAAGCAGTTTCAGTCTGACGTGACAGAAACGTTGAGAGGAACCGACGAGAGGGAGGAGGAGTGAAACGGATCCTCGTTCACACCTCCCAGCTGAAGCCCTGCTGTTTCCATGACGACGAGCTGAGCAGCCAATGAGCTTCAAACAAAAGAACATTTAATTCATTCGTTGTGCTCGTTAAGCAGCTCAGAGCCAGGAAGTAGACTGATCCCACCGTCACTGCCAGGAGGTAGACAGATCCCACCGTCGCCGCCAGGAAGTAGACCGATCCCACCGTCACTGCCAGGAGGTAGACCGATCCCACCGTCTTTGCCAGGCAGTAGACCGATCCCACCGTCATTGCCAGGAAGTAGACCGATCCCACCGTCAGTCAGCTGCCTTTTCTCCGGATGAAACCACGATAACGTCACCGCAACCGGTTGTTATTATACTGTTATTATATTGTTATTATATTATTATGATATTATAATATGAAGGGGTTTCTGATCTACGAGAAGTAGAAGGTCACGTTAACGTCAGATCGGCGGTCTGTGCTTCGATATGAAGTCTTTAACTTTAATATGAGAGGAAGTCAACAGGATGAAAAGTGTTTCCTCCGTCACTAAACACCCTCAAACAAAAACGGAGTTGGTCTCTTAGTCTTCAGGACGTCACCATGGTTACGGGCCGAGACGTCCCGGAGACCTCCAATAAACTCTGAGGGAGACAGAAGTGAAAGAGAAACAGCTGGAAACACCAGGAGGTCAAATCAGGTCAAATCAGGTCCAACAACACCAGACAAGAAATAAATATCTTTATTAATAAAACAGAAACATCACGAGGAGTCATCAGAGAACCAGAGGACCGCTTCTTCTGCCCTTTCTTCTGATTCTTCTTCTTTTATAAAAACACCAAAGTGTTTCTCACATGGGAGGAAGCTGAACACAAAGACTGGAGTCAGTTAAAGGGACAGTTCACTGATCACAAAGTTCACAGCTGATTAAACGTCATCGATTCCACAAAAAATAATAAATGATGTTCACTTCTGTACATATCCTGTTGCATTATGTGTAGTGTAGCCACATGTTGAAATGTCAAAGCTGCATGTTGGGACGTGGTAGCCACACAATGGGATATTAAGAAGTGGTAGTCACATGTTGGGATTTAAAAGCCACAGCTTAGGATGCTGAAATCACATGTTGCAACTTAGCAGAAACAAGTTGGGAGCTGGTAGCCACATGTTAGCATATCAAAGCCACGTGTTTGAACAAGGTAGCCACATGGTGTGACATCTTGGAACTTGGTAGCCACATTTTGGGAGGTGAGGTGGTAGCCACATGTTGTAACTTGGTAGCCACATGTTGTAACTAGGTAGCCACATGGCGAGGTGAGGTGCTAGCCCAGTGTTAGCCTCAGGCTGAAGGCGGGGCCGACTGGGGCAGCTGGTAGAAGCCTTTCTTCCTGGATCTCCTCAGGTAGTCGAGGAGCAGAGCAGCAGCTGCTAGCCCGGAGGCGATGCAGGCGACCGGGACGATGACGGCGCTGAGACGGGGAGGAACGCTGGAGCTTCTCTCTGTGGGAACCCAAAACACAAACTTCAAAATTAAATAAAAGTGACTGTTGTTGTTTCCTACTGAAACCAAACGGTCCGACTGACCTCTGACACTGATGCTGAAGACTTTGACCTGGTACCCGAGGTCGTTGGTAACGTTGACCTGGTACAGCCCGGAGTCTCTGGCCGTGACGTTGACCAACAGGAAGGTGCCGTCGGTCGAATAAAGCTCCGTCCCGTCGGTCAGCTTCTTCAGGACCACGACTGACGGCGGGAAGCTGATAGTCCGGCAGCACACGGTGACATTCTGTCCCTCCTGGACCACCGTAGACGGTAGGACGAGGACCGTGGTGTTCCTCGGAGGAGCTGAACCACAACAAAACAAGTTCAAGTTACAGGTTCCAGAACCAGAACCAGAGTCCTGACCAGCGGCGTCCCGGTCCAAGAACAAGAACCAGTCACACTCCCTGTTAGATCCTGATTCACTTCCTGTTAGATCCTGATTCACTGCCTCGTTCACTCTGAACTTTTCTTTACTGGTACTGAAATGTTTTAGTCTTTAAGATTCATTATGAGACCAAATATTCAGGAGATCATTTTCATTATCAGTTAATCTGATGAGATTTCTCTCCAGTTTAAAACCCAACCGGACCGGTTCAGTCCGGTCTACGTCAGACTGGGAACCGGTCCAGTTCAGTCCGGTCTACAGCAGCAGGAGGCTCTAAGTGTCGGACACATAACTCAACAGAGGAGTCAGAGTTTACTTCTGTCCACAGCAGATCAGCATCATGTGAAGGAGTGAGAGGTCGTCTCTTCAGAGAACATCCGTCACTACAGAGAAACACTCATGAAACAAGAAGAGGAAGAACTAAACTAATATAAACCAGTATAAACCAGTGTAAACCAGTATGAACCAGTATAAACCGGTGTAAACCAGTATAAACCGGTGTAAACCAGCATAAACCAGTATAAACCAGTGTAAACCAGCGTAAACCAGTATAAACTGTTGTAAACCAGTATAAACCAGTGTAAACCAATATAAACCAGTATAAACCAGTATAAACCAGTGTAAACCTGTGTAAACCAGTATAAACCAGTATAAACCAGTGTAAACCAGGATAAACCAGTATAAACCAGTATAAACCAGTGTAAACCTGTATAAACCAGTGTAAACCAATATAAACCAGTATAAACCAGTATAAACCAGTGTAAACCTGTGTAAACCAGTATAAACCAGTATAAACCAGTGTAAACCAGGATAAACCAGTATAAACCAGTGTAAACCAGTGTAAACCAGTATAAACCAGTGTAAACCGATGTTAACCAGTATAAACCAGTATAAACCAGTGGTACCTGTGATGCTGACGGAGCTGGTCACCAGTTGGAATCCGTACTGGTTGGAGGCTTCACACTGGTAGAGGGCGGAGTCTACCAGCTGGGCGGAGGAGAGGCTGAAGGAGAGCGAGGAAGAGGAGGAGGAGGCGGGGCCTGTCCTCTGAAGCTCCGCCCCCTCCTTCCTCAGCACCAGCGTGGTGGGCGGAGCTCCGTCTGATTGGCAGGTAAAGGTGAGCCGCTGACCCTCCAGCACCTCGTCAGCTGGACTCAGAGAGAGGGAGGTCCTCCTCGGAGGATCTGGAACACAGACAGACCAGGACTGAGACTAGTGAAGACCTGGATCAGGACTGAGACTAATGAAGACCTGGACCTTTCATCTTTAACAGGAAGTCTTTTATGTCCTCACAGTGGACCTGCAGGGGGACGCTGGTCCTCCTGGACGTCCACACGTCTCCGTCCTCTGCGAGCAGCTCGGCCCCGCAGGTCAGAACCTGCCGGTCCTCCTGGACCCGGTGCCGAAGAACAGACGAGACGTTCTGTAAGGAACCGGAGAACCCGAACGACTCCGACATCAGCGTGGTGTTCCCCAACAGCCACAGGATCCTCATCTGATTGGCTGAGAAGACGCTGCTGACGTTACAGCGAAGGACCGCCTCCTGACCCAGCAGGACCGGACCAGGATCCTCCAGAACCGGATCAGATGGGAATGCTGGGGGAAGAACCACAAACAGAGATCATCGACATCACTTCCTGTTTACTAACCTCATCCATCAGTCTGAACACGCTAGCTAACGCTGGCTAGCTGACGCTGGCTAGCTAACGCTGGCTAGCTAACCCTGGCTAGCTAACGCTGGCTAGCTAACCCTGGTTAGCTGACGCTGGCTAGCTAACGCTGGCTAGCTAACCCTGGCTAGCTGACGCTGGCTAGCTAACGCTGGCTAGCTAACCCTGGCTAGCTGACCCTGGCTAGCTGATGCTGGCTAGCTGATCCTGGCTAGCTGACCCTGGCTAGCTAACGCTGGCTAGCTAACGCTGGCTAGCTAACCCTGGCTAGCTAACGCTGGCTAGCTGATGCTGGCTAGCTGACGCTGGCTAGCTAACCCTGGCTAGCTGATGCTGGCTAGCTGACCCTGGCTAGCTAACCCTGGCTAGCTGATGCTGGCTAGCTGACGCTGGCTAGCTGACCCTGGCTAGCTGACCCTGGCTAGCTGATGCTGGCTAGCTGACGCTGGCTAGCTGACGCTGGCTAGCTAACCCTGGCTAGCTGACGCTGGCTAGCTAACCCTGGCTAGCTGATCCTGGCTAGCTGACCCTGGCTAGCTAACCCTGGCTAGCTGACCCTGGCTAGCTAACCCTGGTTAGCTGACGCTGGCTAGCTAACCCTGGCTAGCTAACGCTGGCTAGCTAACCCTGGTTAGCTGACGCTGGTTAGCTGACGCTGGCTAGCTAACGCTGGTTAGCTGACGCTGGCTAGCTAACGCTGGCTAGCTAACCCTGGCTAGCTGACGCTGGCTAGCTAACGCTGGCTAGCTAACCCTGGCTAGCTGACCCTGGCTAGCTAACCCTGGCTAGCTGATGCTGGCTAGCTGACCCTGGCTAGCTAACCCTGGCTAGCTGATGCTGGCTAGCTGACGCTGGCTAGCTAACCCTGGCTAGCTGACCCTGGCTAGCTGATGCTGGCTAGCTGACGCTGGCTAGCTGACGCTGGCTAGCTAACCCTGGCTAGCTGACGCTGGCTAGCTAACCCTGGCTAGCTGATCCTGGCTAGCTGACCCTGGCTAGCTAACGCTGGCTAGCTAACGCTGGCTAGCTAACCCTGGCTAGCTAACGCTGGCTAGCTGATGCTGGCTAGCTGACGCTGGCTAGCTAACCCTGGCTAGCTGATGCTGGCTAGCTGACCCTGGCTAGCTAACCCTGGCTAGCTGATGCTGGCTAGCTGACGCTGGCTAGCTGACCCTGGCTAGCTGACCCTGGCTAGCTGATGCTGGCTAGCTGACGCTGGCTAGCTGACGCTGGCTAGCTAACCCTGGCTAGCTGACGCTGGCTAGCTAACCCTGGCTAGCTGATCCTGGCTAGCTGACCCTGGCTAGCTAACCCTGGCTAGCTGACCCTGGCTAGCTGATGCTGGCTAGCTGACGCTGGCTAGCTAACCCTGGCTAGCTGACCCTGGCTAGCTGATGCTGGCTAGCTGACGCTGGCTAGCTGACCCTGGCTAGCTGACCCTGGCTAGCTGATGCTGGCTAGCTGACGCTGGCTAGCTGACCCTGGCTAGCTGACCCTGGCTAGCTGACCCTGGCTAGCTGATGCTGGCTAGCTGACGCTGGCTAGTTGACCCTGGCTAGCTGACCCTGGCTAGCTGATGCTGGCTAGCTGACGCTGGCTAGCTAACCCTGGCTAGCTGACCCTGGCTAGCTAACCCTGGCTAGCTGATGCTGGCTAGCTGACGCTGGCTAGCTAACCCTGGCTAGCTGACCCTGGCTAGCTAACCCTGGCTAGCTGACGCTGGCTAGCTGACGCTGGCTAGCTAACCTTGGCTAGCTGACCCTGGCTAGCTAACCCTGGCTGGCTGACGCTGGCTAGCTAACCCTGGCTAGCTGACCCTGGCTAGCTAACCCTGGCTAGCTGACGCTGGCTAGCTAACCCTGGCTAGCTGACCCTGGCTAGCTAACCCTGGCTGGCTGACGCTGGCTGGCTGACGCTGGCTAACTGACGCTGGCTAACGCTGGCTGGGTAACGCTGGCAAGCTGACGCTGGCTAACTGACGCTGGCTAACGCTGGCTAGCTGACGCTGGCTAACTGACGCTGGCTAACTGACGCTGGCTAGCGCTGGCTAGCTATCGCTGGCTAGCTAACGCTGGCTAGCTAACGCTCGCTAGCTGACGCTGGCAAGCTGATTAGCCTCTACAGCGTTAGTTAGCCTCCAGTCTTGCATTTGGTTACCCTCCAGCTAATGTTAGCCCACTGCTAGCGTTAGTTAGCCTCCAGTCTTTCCTTTGGTTAGCCGTGGTGGTGGTGGTGGAGGCGGTGACCCCTCCAGCTGGTGTTAGTGGTGGTGGAGGCGGTGGTGGTGGAGGCGGTGGCGGTGGAGAGGGTGACCCCTCCAGCTGGTGTTAGTGGTGGTGGAGGCGGTGGTGGTGGAGGTGGTGGAGGCGGAGGCGGTGACCCCTCCAGCTGGTGTTAGTGGTGGTGGAGGCGGTGGTGGTGGAGGCGGTGGCGGTGGAGAGGGTGACCCCTCCAGCTGGTGTTAGTGGTGGTGGAGGCGGTGGTGGTGGAGGCGGTGGAGGAGGAGGCGGTGACCCCTCCAGCTGGTGTTAGTGGTGGTGGAGGCGGTGGTGGTGGTGGGAGTGGTGTTAGTGGTGGCGGAGGTGGAGGCGGTGACCCCTCCAGCTGGTGTTATTGGTGGTGGAGGCGGAGGCAGTGGTGGGGGTGGTGTTAGTGGTGGTGGAGGCGGAGGCGGAGGCGGTGACCCCTCCAGCTGGTGTTAGTGGTGGTGGCGGTGGTGGCCGTTGATCTCCATATCCTCAATAAACTCCCAGACCTTCCACCAATCCTCCCTCTTGACACTCCACCACAGTTCTCTGAAACTCATAAAGCCATTGAAAGCCTAAAGAACAACAAAAGTGCAGGACCTGATGGCATCCCAGCAGAGATCCTCAAACATGGGGGGCTCCTCCTCACACACCGCCTACATCTCCTGATCATAAACATCTGGAAGTCTGAGAGTCCCTCAGGATTGGAAGGACGCTAACATTGTGGTCATCTACAAACAGAAGGGTGACAGAGCCATCTGTGGGAACAGCCGCGGAATCTCTCTCCTCTCCACCGCAGGGAAAGTGCTGGCAAAGATCATGCTCAATAGGCTGGTGGAGTACATTTCGGAAAGTGCTCTCCCAGAAACGCAATGTGGCTTTCGGAAGACCAGATCCACTACTGACATGATCTTTGTTTTACGGCAGCTGCTGGAGAAGAGCAGAGAACAACGCAAGGACCTGTACATAGCCTTCATCGACCTCAGCAAAGCCTTTGACACCATAAACCGTGAGTTGCTCTGGAAACAGCTCTCAAAACTTGGGGTACCACCCAAGTTTCTTTCCATCCTGCAGCAACTGCATGATGGGATGCAAGCCAGAGTTCTCACAGGAGGACTCCAGTTAGAGCCCTTCAAGGTCAACACTGGGGTGAAACAGGGCTGTGTCTTGGCACCGGTCCTGTTCAATCTCCTCCTCTCAGCCACTACCCACCTCTTCCACCATACCCTGGGACACAGAGATGGAGTTCACCTGGAGCACCGCCTTGATGGAAGTCTATTCAACATCCGACGGCTCCAGGCCTACACAAAGACAAAGACATGCCAAATCCATGAGCTCCAATACGCAGATGACTGCGCTGTCTTTGCACATAGCCCAGAGTCCATGCAGCATGCCCTTAACACAATCTCCAGCCTATACCAGTCCTTTGGTCTCCAGGTCAATATTCAAAAAACCGAAGTCATGGCACAACTCACTTCCCAACCTCCTTCACTCCCTAACTTTCAAATAGGTGGTGTTCCACTCACAGTAGTTCACCAGTTCACCTATCTTGGCTCCACAATCTCCTCAGACTGCTCCCTTGACACTGAAATAAACAGTCGCATCAACAAAGCCTCATCAGCCTTTGGGCGACTCCGTAGAAGGGTATTCCAAAACAAAAACCTGAAGATCAGTACCAAGGTGACTGTTTACAACGCGGTATGTGCCTCCACTCTGCTCTATGGGGCAGAAACATGGACCCCATACAGACGGCATATCAAAAACTTGGAGGCCTTCCACATTCGATGCCTCCAAAAAATCCTCGGCCTCTCTTGGGAAGATCGGGTGCCTCACACAGAGATCCTTTCCATGACCAACTCCATCTGCATGGAAGCAGCATTAGCAAAAAAACATCTCCGCTGGATAGGGCATACTATCCGCATGCCTGACCACCGCTTGCCCCGCCAAGTCCTCTATGGGCAACTCAGCAACGCAAAACGGGCTGCTGGCGGACAAAAGAGGCGCTACAAGGACTACACTAAAGACCTCCTCAATAAACCCCACCCATCTGGAACATCTGGCACTTGATAGGTCAGCCTGGCAGGTCACCTGTGCCAGAGCAACCGAACAAATACACCACACCACCCAACAGAGGAGGACCGAAAGGCGTGCCCAACGACACCAGCGGGCAGCCGGCATTACAACAACATCTGGGCTCCCTTGCCCCATCTGCGGGCGAGTGTGTGGCTCACGCATCGGCCTCCACAGCCACATGAAGTGGCACCAGCGCCAACGACGCTGAACCCCCTCCCCCACCCCCCAACCCCCTGGAGCAATCGTCATCATTGGACACGATGGACAGCTAAGGAGGTGTTAGTGGTGGTGGAGGCGGTGACCCCTCCAGCTGCTCAGCGAGCAGCAGAATGAACTACAGTCTGTTAATGTTGATGAAGATGTTAAAACGTGTCTCATGTCAACACGTCTAGGAGATAAAGAGACGACAGGAAGTGGAGCCTCACTGAGCACCAGCTGCTCGCTGTCAGCGTTTATCCTCCCGGTGTCTTCAGATCATAATACAATCATCTTTACTGTCTCCACTGTCTCTACTGTCTCTACTGTCTCCACTGTCTCCACTGTCTCTACTGTCTCTACTGTCTCTCTACTGTCTCTACTGTCTCTACTGTCTCTCTACTGCCTCTACTGTCTCTACTGTCTCTCTACTGTCTCTGTTGTCTCTCAACTGCCTCTACTGTCTCTACTGTCTCTACTGTCTCTCTACTGTCTCTACTGTCTCTACTGTCTCTCTACTGCCTCTACTGTCTCTACTGTCTCTCTACTGTCTCTGCTGTCTCTCTACTGTCTCTACTGTTTCTACTGTCTCTACTGTCTCTCTACTGTCTCTACTGTCTCTACTGTTTCTCTACTGCCTCTACTGTCTCTACTGTCTCTCTACTGTCTCTGCTGTCTCTCAACTGCCTCTACTGTCTCTACTGTCTCTACTGTCTCTACTGTCTCTCTACTGCCTCTACTGTCTCTACTGTCTCTCTACTGTCTCTGCTGTCTCTCAACTGCCTCTACTGTCTCTACTGCCTCTACTGCCTCTACTGTCTCTAATGTCTGTAATGTCTCTACTTTGTCTCTCTACTGTCTCTACTGTGTCTCTACTGTCTCTACTGTCTCTACATCCCTCTACGTCCCTCTGAGACCCTCTGAGACCTTCTACAACCCTCTGAGACCTTCTGAGACCTTCTATAACCCTCTGAGACCCTCTACGTCCCTCTGAGACCCTCTGAGACCTTCTACGACCCTCTGATCCTGTGTGGACAGGAACCGGACCAGATGAACCCGACTACAGGTGTGACAGCAGACTCAGTATCTCAGACTCACAGTAGACCTGGACCTGGACGGTTCCGGTCCTGATGACGGAGTCACACTCGGCCTCACAGCCGTATCCTCCCTGGTCCTGGAGGCCCAGTTCCTGCAGGCGGAGCAGGGAGAGTCCGTCCTGGTCTGTCCCCCGGAGTACGGTCCGGTCCTGGTCTGTCCTCCTCCAGGTGAAAATGGGGGGGTGGGGACATCCGGAGGCTCTGCAGGTCAGAACCAGACCTGAACCCCTCTGAGCTGCTGAGACTGGAGGACTCAGATCCACCTGCAGAGGGTGAGCTGACAGGACACTAATATTAACGTTAGCTTTAACGTTAGCTTTAACATTAGCTTTAACGTTAGCTTTAACATTAGCTTTAACATTAGCTTTAACGTTAGCGTTAATATTAGCTTTAACGTTAACGTTAGGTTTAACGTTAGCTTTAACGTTAACGTTAGCTTTAACGTTAGCTTTAACATTAGCTTTAACATTAGCTTTAACATTAGCTTTAACGTTAGCTTTAACGTTAACGTTAGCTTTAACGTTAGCGTTAATATTAGCTTTAACGTTAGCTTTAACGTAAGCTTTAACGTTAGCTTTAACGTTAGCTTTAACATTAGCTTTAAAGTTAGCTTTAACGTTAGCTTTAACGTTAGCTTTAACATTAGCTTTAAAGTTAGCTTTAACGTTAACGTTAGCTTTAACGTTAGCGTTAATATTAGCTTTAACGTTAGCTTTAACGTAAGCTTTAACGTTAGCTTTAACGTTAGCTTTAACATTAGCTTTAACATTAGCTTTAACGTTAGCTTTAACGTTAGCTTTAACGTTAGCTTTTAATATTAGTTTCTGGTTAGTAAAGCAGCTGATGTGCTCCCAGTAAAAAACAGTGTAAACCAGTGTAGACCAGTGTAAACCAGTATAAACCAGTATAAACCAGCGTAAACCAGTATAAACCAGTATAAACCAGTGTAAACCAGTATAAACCAGCGTAAACCAGTATAAACCAGTAGAAACCAGTGTAAACCAGCGTAAACCAGTGTAAACCAGTATAAACCAGTATAAACCAGTGTAAACAAGTATAGACCAGAGTAAACCAGTGTAAACCAGCGTAAACCAGTATAAACCAGTATATGCAGTATAAACCAGCATAAACCAGTGTAAACCAGTATAAACCAGTATAAACCAGTATATGCAGTATAAACCAGCATAAACCAGTGTAAACCAGTGTAAACCAGTATAAACCAGTATATGCAGTATAAACCAGCATAAACCAGAGTAAACCAGTAAAAACCAGTGTAAACCAGTATAAACCAGTATATGCAGTATAAACCAGCATAAACCAGTGTAAACCAGTATAAACCAGTATAAACCATTGTAAACGAGTATAAACCAGTAAAATCAGTATAAACCAGTGTAAACCAGTATAAACCAGTATAAACCAGTATAAACCAGTATAAACCATTGTAAACGAGTATAAACCAGTAAAATCAGTATAAACCAGTGTAAACCAGTATAAACCAGTATAAACCAGTATAAACCAGTGTAAACCAGTATAAAACAGTGTAAACCAGTGTAAACCAGTGTAAACCAATATAAACCAGTATAAAACAGTGTAAACCAGTGTAAACCAATATAAACCAGCATAAACCAGTGTAAACCAGCATAAACCAGCATAAACCAGTGTAAACCAGTATAAACCAGTGTAAACCAGCGTAAACCAGCGTAAACCAGCATAAACCAGTATAAACCAGTGTAAACCAGCGTAAACCAGTGTAAACCAGTGTAAACCAGTATAAACCAGTATAAACCAGTGGTACCTGTGATGGTGACGGAGCTGGTCACCAGTTGGGATCCGTACTGGTTGGAGGCTTCACACTGGTAGAGGGCGGAGTCTACCAGCTGGGCGGAGGAGAGGCTGAAGGAGAGCGAGGAGGAGGAGGAGGAGGAGGAGGCGGGGCCTGTCCTCTGAAGCTCCGCCCCCTCCCTCCTCAGCACCAGCGTGGTGGGCGGAGCTCCGTCTGATTGGCAGGTGAAGGTGAGCCGCTGACCCTCCAGCACCTCGTCAGCTGGACTCAGAGAGAGGGAGGTGTTGGTGGGCGGAGCTGTGGGCGGAGCCAGCAGGTGGGTCAGTTTGTAGTCCAGTGAGCTACGGAGATAAGAAATGAAACAGGAGCTTCACTCTCACCGTGAACAGCGACTTCCATGCCGGCGGTCCGGTTCCCTTCGCTGTTCCGGGCCTCGCAGTCGTAGCGTCCGGTATCAGACAGACTCATTGTCGTGACGACCAGCTGACGGCCCACGGCCCGCCGCTCAGACCGACCGTCTGACGACCTGAAGCTCCAGCTGATGGACGGCTCGGGGTTCCCCTCCACCGAGCAGCTGAGAGACAGAGGGGAACCCTGCATCACCGTCACTGAGTCTGACATCACCATGACAACGGGAGCATCTGAGTCTGATGTCACCATGACAACTGGAGCATCTGAGGAGGAAAAAAAAATGTCTGAGAAAAAGTCCAGAACAAGTTTGGAAAATGTCCAAAAGAAAGGCAGAAGAAAAGTCAGATCCTGATATCATATATACCTGTATATACTATATATACCGTATGTACTGTATATATATATACTCTATATATATATATATATATATACATCCTCTCTGGGAACCATCGCCTTACCGTGGTGGAGAGGTTGGTGTGTCCCTATGACCCTGAGGGCTGTGTTGTCTGGAGCCTCGTGCTCCTGGTCGGGTCTCCCATGGCAAATTGGTCTCAGGCGAGGGGCCGGACTAAGAATGGTTCATAAAACCCCGATGAAGAATCGAGGAAGAGGAGGAGTTACCCGGCCCGGAGGAAGCCCGGGGCCTCGGTCTGGAGCCAGACCCAGACGGGGGGCCCGTCAGCGAGCCACGGAGCCTGGCCGGGGTTACCCCGAAGAAGTGACATGGCACCCCCCTCCTCTCCATCCTGTGGGCTCACCACCTGCCGGAGGAACCGCTGGGGTCGGGTGGCAGTGAAGGCCAGGGACCTCGACGGACCGGACCCAGGCGGCAGAGGCTGGCTCTGGGGACGTGGAACGTCACCTCTCTGTGGGGGAAGGAGCCAGAGCTTGTGCGGGAGGTGGAGCGCTATCAGTTGGATCTGGTAGGGCTTACCTCTACGCACAGCCTCGGTTCTGGAACCGTACTCCTGGATAGGGGTTGGACTCTATTCTTCTCTGGAGTTGCCCATGGTGTGTGGCGCCAGGCGGGTGTGGGGATACTCACAAATTCCCGGCTGAGTGCCGCTACGTTGGAGTTTACCCCGGTGGACGAGATGGTCGCCTCCCTACGCCTTCGGGTTATGGGGGGGAAACTCTGACTGTTGTTTGTGCGTATGCACCGAACAACAGCTCGGAGTATTCGGCCTTCTTGGAGACCCTGAATGGAGTCCTGTATGGGGCTCCAGTAGGGGACTCCATAGTTCTGCTGGGAGACTTCAACGTGCTCGTGGGCAACGATGGAGACTCTGGGAGTGGCGTGATTGGGAGGAACGGCCTCCCTGATCTAAACCCGAGTGGTCGTTTGTTACTGGACTTCTGTGCTAGTCATGGACTGTCCATAACGAACACCATGTTTCAACATTAGGATGCTCATAAGTGTACGTGGTACCAGAGCACCCTAGGCCGAAGGTCCATGATCGATTTCAAATCGTATCGTCTGATCTGAGGCCGCATGTTAACTGCTAGCTGTCAACTGATCACCATCTGGTGGTGAGTTGGGTCAGAGGGTGGGGGAAGACTCTGGACAGACCTGGTAAGCCCAAACGGGTAGTGCGGGTGAACTGGGAACGTCTGGAGGAGGCTCCTGTCCGAGAGACCTTCAACTCACACCTCCGGCGGAGCTTTTCTGACATCCCTGTGGAGGCTGGGGGCATTGAACCCGAGTGGGCGATGTTCAAAGCTTCCATTGCTGAAGCTGCGGCAGTGAGCTGTGGTCTAAAGAGAGATGTGGTCTAAAGAGAGATGTGGTCTAAAGAGAGATGTGGTCTAAAGAGAGATGTGGTCTTAAGAGAGATATGGTCTAAAGAGAGATGTGGTCTAAAGAGAGATGTGGTCTAAAGAGAGATATGGTCTAAAGAGAGATGTGGTCTAAAGAGAGATGTGGTCTAAAGAGAGATGTGGTCTAAAGAGAAATATGGTCTAAAGAGAGATGTGGTCTAAAGAGAGATGTGGTCTAAAGAGAGATGTGGTCTAAAGAGAGATGTGGTCTAAAGAGAGATGTGGTCTAAAGAGAGTGCGAGTCTGAAAAAATAAAGTCGAAGAAAAGTCGGAAAAATGTTGAAAGTAATTCCAAAAAGAAGCTGATGAATCCATCGGTACCAACCAGGTCAGACTAGCTGGTCATGAAGGAGTTAAATAACGCTCCAAACTGACACTAAATGTTGGAGAGGATAAACTGTCATGTCCATGTTCAAAGGGGTCCCTTGACCTCTGACCTCCAGATCAGTGAATGTAAATGGGTTCTATGGGTACCCACGAGTCTCCCCTTTACAGACATGCCCACTTTATGATCATCACATGCAGTTTTAATGAGTTCTCCTCTGATCAACACAACAACTACTGCAACAACCTATGAGACACAATAGAGAAGAGGATGACATCAGATATTCTATCATCATGTTATTAACCCTGATACACTTTAAACATCTACTGTTGACCTGCTACCTCCCCCTAAAGACCCCCCTAAGACCCCCCTAAGACCCCCTAAAGACCCCCCTAAGACCCCCTAAAGACACCCTAAAGATACCCCTAAGACCCCCTAAAAACCCCCTAAGACCCCCTAAAGACACCCTAAAGACACCCCTAAGACCCCCTAAAGACACCCTAAAGACCCCCCTAAGACACCCTAAAGACACCGTAAAGACCCCACCCTAAAGACACCCCTAAGATTCCATAAAGACCCCACTAAAGACCCCCTAAAGACACCCTAAAGACCCCACTAAAGACCCCCTAAAGACACCCTAAAGACACCCTAAAGACCCCACTAAAGACGTCCTAAAGACCCCCTAAAGACACCCCAAAGACCCCCCTAAGATCCCCTAAAGACACCCTAAAGACCCCCTAAAGACCCCACTAAAGACCCCCTAAAGACCCCCTAAAGACACCCTAAAGACACCCTAAAGACACCCCTAAGATTCCATAAAGACCCCACTAAAGACACCCTAAAGACACCCTAAAGACACCCTAAAGACCCCCTGGGCCCCCTAGAGACCCCCTAAAGACCCGCTGGACCCTCTAAAATCCCCCTAAAGACACCCTAAAGACCCCCTAAAGACCCCCTGAACCCCCCTATAGAGCCCCTGTAACCCCCTAAAGACCCTCTGGACCCCCTAAAGACCCAATGGACCCCCCTAAAGACCCCCTGGAACCCCCTATAGACCCCCTGTAACCCCCTAAAGACCCTCTGGACCTCCTAAAGACCCACTGGACCCCCCTAAAGACCCCCTGTAACCCCCTAAAGACCCTCTGGACCCCCTAAAGACCCTTTGGACCCCCTAAAGACCCTCTTGACCCCCTAAAGACCCTCTGGACCCCCTAAAGACCCCCTGTAACCCCCTAGAGACCCTTTGGTCCCCCTAAAGACCCCCTGTAACCCCCTAGAGACCCCTGGACCCCCTAGAGACCCTCTGGACCCCCTAGAGACCCCCTGTAACCCCTTAAAGACCCCCTGTAACCCCCTAGTGACCCCCTGTAACCCCCTAGAGACCCTTTGGACCCCCTAAAGACCCCCTGTAACCCCCTAGAGACCCCTGGACCCCCTAGAGACCCTCTGGACCCCCTAGAGACCCCCTGGACCCCCTTTAGACCCTCTGGACCCCCTAAAGAGGACTAAAACATGTCTATTGTGGATCTAAAGAGACGTTTAAAGGACAGTAAATAAAGTGGGACACGGGAGGACTCACAGAGCAGGTTCAGGGGGACGGTGGTCTCTCTGGTCCTGTCCTCAGGGGGCAGGTCCTGCAGGTCCAGCGTGGCCCTGCAGCTGATGTTTCCTCCAGAGTCCCGGTCCAGAGGGGTGAACGTGTACTCGGACCGGACCGAGCCGGATCCTGGATCTCCCATCATGCTCTGCAGGACGGCGTCTCCTCTGAGCCAGCTAAGGGTCAGCAGCTCGGGGGGGTAAAGGTCAGACACCTGGCAGGTGAGGGTGGACTCCACCCCCAGACTCAGCCGGTCCTGACCCCGGATCAGAGGGGCTGATGGGAAGGCTAGACGACAGAGACACGACTCATCAGAAACCAGCTGAACCACGACTCATCAGAACCTAGCTGAACCAAGACTCATCAGGAACCAGCTGAACCAAGACTCATCAGGAACCAGCTGAACCATGACTCATCAGGAACCAGCTGAACCAAGACTCATCAGGACCCAGCTGAACCATGACTCATCAGGAACCAGCTGAACCAAGACTCATCAGGAACCAGCTGAACCATGACTCATCAGGAACCAGCTGAACCAAGACTCATCAGGAACCAGCTGAACCAAGACTCATCAGAACCCAGCTGAACCACGACTCATCAGGACCCAGCTGAACCACGACTCATCAGGAACCAGCTGAACCAAGACTCATCAGGACCCAGCTGAACCAAGACTCATCAGGAACCAGCTGAACCAAGACTCATCAGGACCCAGCTGAACCAAGACTCATCAGGAACCAGCTGAACCAAGACTCATCAGGACCCAGCTGAACCATGACTCATCAGGAACCAGCTGAACCAAGACTCATCAGGAACCAGCTGAACCATGACTCATCAGGAACCAGCTGAACCAAGACTCATCAGGAACCAGCTGAACCAAGACTCATCAGAACCCAGCTGAACCACGACTCATCAGGACCCAGCTGAACCACGACTCATCAGGAACCAGCTGAACCAAGACTCATCAGGACCCAGCTGAACCAAGACTCATCAGGAACCAGCTGAACCAAGACTCATCAGGACCCAGCTGAACCAAGACTCATCAGGACCCAGCTGAACCAAGACTCATCAGGACCCAGCTGAACCAAGACTCATCAGGAACCAGCTGAACCACGACTCATCAGGAACCAGCTGAACCACGACTCATCAGGAACCAGCTGAACCACGACTCATCAGGAACCAGCTGAACCATGACTCATCAGAAACCAGCTGAAACCCAGCTGAACCATGACTCATCAGGACCCAGCTGAACCACGACTCATCAGGAACCAGCTGAACCACGACTCATCAGAACCCAGCTGAACCACGACTCATCAGGACCCAGCTGAACCACGACTCATCAGGAACCAGCTGAACCACGACTCATCAGAACCCAGCTGAACCACGACTCATCAGGACCCAGCTGAACCATGACTCATCAGAAACCAGCTGAAACCCAGCTGAACCATGACTCATCAGGACCCAGCTGAACCATGACTCATCAGAAACCAGCTGAAACCCAGCTGAACCATGACTCATCAGGACCCAGCTGAACCAAGACTCATCAGAACTCAGCTGAACCATGACTCAGCAGATTACCAACGTTTACATCAGAGAGTATCAGAACATGGAAATACTCTGAAGTACAAGTACCTTCAATGTGTACTGGAGTATGTGTGTGTGTGTGTGTGTGTGTGTGTGTGTGTGTGTGTGTGAACTCACAGTAAACGTGCACGGAGGTCTTGACCTGCTTCTTCTGTCCTCCACAGCTGACCCGACACAGCAGAGCTCCTTCATGCTCCACCATCACGGGGTCAAAGGTCACCACGGACTGAGTCCTGTTGGTGCTGACGGAGGCCGTCAGAGGTCGGTCCTCCAGCAGAGACCAGGAGACGCTTGGCATTGTGGGACAGTCCTGGACCCGGCACACCAGCTCCCCTCGCTCCCCCAGTCTGAACAGGTGCCTTCTGGGAGACACGTCCACACGCAGGCCCTGAACGCACCACGATGACACCAGCAGCACAGCTGGGAGGGTAAACAACAACAACACTGATGTAACTGAGCAGACCCTGAACGCACCACGACGACATCACGGGCCTGTTTCACAAAAGCAGAATTAGTAAACCCAGGATCAGAGACTAGGTTGAACCAGACTGAGGAAGAGAGACTAGGTTGAACCAGACTGAGGAAGAGAGACTAGGTTGAACCAGACTGAGGAAGAGAGACTAGGTTGAACCAGACTGAGGAGAGACTAGGTTGAACCAGACTGAGGAGAGACTAGGTTGAACCAGACTGAAGAGGAGAGACTAGGTTGAACCAGACTGAGGAAGAGAGACTAGGTTGAACCAGACTGAAGAGGAGAGACTAGGTTGAACCAGACTGAGGAGGAGAGACTAGGTTGAACCAGACTGAGGAAGAGAGACTAGGTTGAACCAGACTGAGGAAGAGAGACTAGGTTGAACCAGACTGAAGAGGAGAGACTAGGTTGAACCAGACTGAGGAAGAGAGACTAGGTTGAACCAGACTGAGGAGGAGAGACTAGCCGGTCATTGTTGTGAAAGAATTGTGAAAGAATTGTATTATGTTATATTGCTATATTGTATTATGTTATATTGTTATATTGTATTATGTTATATTGTTGTATTGTATTATGTTATATTGTTATATTGTATCGTGTTATATTGTTATATTGTATTATGTTATATTGTTATGTTGTATTGTGTTATACTGTTATATTGTATTATGTTATATTGTATTATTTTATATTGTTATATTGTATTATGTTATATTGCTATATTGTATCGTGTTATATTGTTATATTGTATTATGTTATATTGATATGTTGTATTGTGTTATACTGTTATATTGTATTATGTTATATTGTATTATTTTATATTGTTATGTTGTATTATGTTATATTGTTATATTGTATTATGTTATATTGTTATGTTGTATTATGTTATATTGTTATATTGTATCGTGTTATATTGTTATATTGTATTATGTTATATTGTTATATTGTATTATGTTATATTGTTATATTGTATTATGTTATATTGTTATATTGTATTATGTTATATTGTTATGTTGTATTATGTTATATTGTTATATTGTATCGTGTTATATTGTTATATTGTATTATTTTATATTGTTATATTGTATTATGTTATATTGCTATATTGTATCGTGTTATATTGTTATATTGTATTATGTTATATTGTTATGTTGTATTGTGTTATACTGTTATATTGTATTATGTTATATTGTATTATTTTATATTGTTATATTGTATTATGTTATATTGCTATATTGTATCGTGTTATATTGTTATATTGTATTATGTTATATTGATATGTTGTATTGTGTTATACTGTTATATTGTATTATGTTATATTGTATTATTTTATATTGTTATGTTGTATTATGTTATATTGTTATATTGTATTGTTATATTGTTATGTTGTATTATGTTATATTGTTATATTGTATCGTGTTATATTGTTATATTGTGTTATGTTATATTGTTATATTGTATTATGTTACATTGTTATATTGTATTATGTTATATTGTTATATTGTATCGTGTTTTATTGTTATATTGTATTATGTTATATTGTTATATCGTATCGTGTTATATTGTACTATGTTATATTGCTATATTGTATCATGTTATATTGTTATATTGTATCGTGTTATATTGTTATATTGTATTATGTTATATTCCTATATTGTATTATGTTATATTGTTATATTGTATTATGTTATATTGTTATGTTGTATTGTGTTATATTGTATTATTTTATATTGTTATGTTGTATTATGTTATATTGTTATATTGTATTACGTTATATTGCTATATTGTATTATGTTATATTGTATTATGTTATATTGTTATGTTGTATTGTGTTATATTGTTATGTTGTATTGTGTTATACTGTTATATTGTATTATGTTATATTGTATTATTTTATATTGTTATGTTGTATTATGTTATATTGTTATGTTGTATTATGTTATATTGTTATATTGTATTATTTTATATTGCTATATTGTATCGTGTTATATTGTTATATTGTATTATGTTATATTGTTATGTTGTATTGTGTTATACTGTTATATTGTATTATGTTATATTGTATTATTTTATATTGTTATATTGTATTATGTTATATTGCTATATTGTATCGTGTTATATTGTTATATTGTATTATGTTATATTGATATGTTGTATTGTGTTATACTGTTATATTGTATTATGTTATATTGTATTATTTTATATTGTTATGTTGTATTATGTTATATTGTTATATTGTATTATGTTATATTGTTATGTTGTATTATGTTATATTGTTATATTGTATCGTGTTATATTGTTATATTGTATTATGTTATATTGTTATATTGTATTACGTTATATTGCTATATTGTATTGTTATATTGTATTATGTTATATTGTTATGTTGTATTGTGTTATACTGTTATATTGTATTATGTTATATTGTATTATTTTATATTGTTATGTTGTATTATGTTATATTGTTATGTTGTATTATGTTATATTGTTATATTGTTTTATTTTATATTGTTATATTGTATTATGTTATATTGTTATATTGTATTATGTTATATTGTTATATTGTATTACGTTATATTGTTATGTTGTATTATGTTATATTGCTATATTGTATTATGTTATATTGTTATATTGTATTATGTTATATTGTTGTATTGTATTATGTTATATTGTTATATTGTATCGTGTTATATTGTTATATTGTATTATGTTATATTGCTAATTGTATCGTGTTATATTGTTATATTGTATTATGTTATATTGTTATGTTGTATTGTTATACTGTTATATTGTATTATGTTATATTGTATTATTTTATATTGTTATATTGTATTATGTTATATTGCTATATTGTATCGTGTTATATTGTTATATTGTATTATGTTATATTGATATGTTGTATTGTGTTATACTGTTATATTGTATTATGTTATATTGTATTATTTTATATTGTTATGTTGTATTGTTATATTGTTATATTGTACTATGTTATATTGTTATGTTGTATTATGTTATATTGTTATATTGTATCGTGTTATATTGTTATATTGTATTATGTTATATTGTTATATTGTATTATGTTATATTGTTATATTGTATCGTGTTTTATTGTTATATTGTATTATGTTATATTGTTATATCGTATCGTGTTATATTGTATTATGTTATATTGCTATATTGTATCATGTTATATTGTTATATTGTATCGTGTTATATTGTTATATTGTATTATGTTATATTCCTATATTGTATTGTTATATTGTTATATTGTATTATGTTATATTGTTATGTTGTATTGTGGTATTATTTTATATTGTTATGTTGTATTATTTTATATTGTTATGTTGTATTATGTTATATTGTTATATTGTATTACGTTATATTGCTATATT
>CAKALS010000038.1:174290-179290 GCA_916701275.1 Sebastes miniatus
GCGGGAGGAAACCTGAGAACCCGGAGTAAACCCACACTAACCTGCATGTCTTTAGACTGTGGGAGGAAACCTGAGACCCTGAGTAAACCCACGCTAACCTGCATGTGTTTAGACTGCGGGAGGAAACCTGAGAACCGAAGTAAACCCACACTAACCTGCATGTCTTTGGACTGTGGGAGGAAACCTGAGTACCGGAGTAAACCCACACTTACCTGCATGTCTTTAGACTGTGGGAGGAAACCTGAGAACCGGAGTAAACCCACACTAACCCTCCTGGTTCCTCAGATCAGCAGCAGCTTCATGTTAGTGAAGTTAATATGAAACTCATTCATCTGAGAGAAAACATGATTCACACCTGGTCATGTGACCTCTGCTGTAGAGACAGCAGACTGAGATCAGGAACACAGCGGATGTTATTATTGATGTTATTATTGATGTTAATATTGATGTTATTATTGATGTTATTATTGATGTTATTATTGATGTTATTATTGATGTTATTATTGACGTTATTATTGATGTTATCTGATGTTATTATTGATGTTATTATCTGATGTTATTATCTGATGTTATTATTGATGTTATCTGATGTTATTATTGATGTTATTATTGACGTTATCTGATTTTATTATTGATATTATCTGATGTTATTATTGACGTTATTATCTGATGTTATTATTGATGTTATTACTGATGTTAATATTGATGTTATCTGATGTTATTATTGATGTTATCTGATGTTATTATTGATGTTATTATTGATGTTATTATTGATGTTATTATTGATGTTATTATTTGATGTTATTATTGATGTTATCATTTGATGTGATTATTGATGTTATTATTTGATGTTATTATTGATGTTATTATTGATATTATTGATGTTATCTGATGTTATTATTGATGTTATTATTGATGTTATTATTTGATGTTATTATTGATGTTATCTGATGTTATTATTGATGTTATTATTGATGTTATTATTTGATGTTATTATTGATGTTATTATTGATGTTATTATTTGATGTTATTATTGATGTTATTATTGATGTTATTATTTGATGTTATTATTGATGTTATTATTTGATGTTATTATTGATGTTATTATTGATGTTATCATTGATGTTATCATTTGATGTGATTATTGATGTTATTATTTGATGTTATTATTGATGTTATTATTGATATTATTGATGTTATCTGATGTTATTATTGATGTTATTATTGATGTTATTATTGATGTTATTATTGATATTATTGATGTTATCTGATGTTATTATTAATGTTATTATTGATGTTATTATTTGATGTTATTATTGATGTTATTATTGATGTTATTATTTGATGTTATTATTGATATTATTTGATGTTATTATTGATGTTATTATTGATGTTCTATTTGAACCTGAATGATCTAGTGGACCATCCAGCTGCATCCGGTGTGTTGATGATGTCAGAACAGAGAGAACCAATCAGCAGAGAGGAGTGGGGCTGAGCTGCTGCTGTGTCAGAGGACTTACAGGTATGGAGCGGCTCAGGTAGCGTCCTGCCGGGCCCTTCAGAGGGCCGTAGGGACCCGGGCCCCTATAGGGGCTGAAGTCCTGAGGCCCCGGCCTGCCGCTGGGCACCGCAGAGCCCCCGTACAGACCGCCGTTGTTGTTGACCTCGTGCTGCGCGCTGCGAGGACCGTTACCATAGCGACACAGAGAGGGCGGGGCCACAGGGGAGGAGGTTGAGCTGATAGACACAGAGGAGGAGGAGGAGGAGGAGGAGGAAGGAGGAGGAAGAAGAGGGGAGTACGGAGCGGTTCTGTCCTCGTCCACGTCGGCACCGTAAAGATCACCGAGAGAGCTGGCCAACCGCGAGCTGGGGGGGGGACAGGTTATCAACACAGTATAACAACACACAGACAGCTGGGGGGGGGGGGAATACAGGCTGTGTACTAGCACTACTACAGGCTGTGTATTAGTACTAACAGCTACTACAGGCTGTGTATTAGTACTACTACAGGCTGTGTATTAGTACTAACAGCTACTACAGGCTGTGTATTAGTACTAACAGGTACTACAGGCTGTGTATTAGTACTACAGGCTGTGTATTAGTACTAACAGCTACTACAGCCTGTAGTAGCTGTTAGTACTAACAGGTACTACAGGCTGTGTATTAGTACTACAGGCTGTGTATTAGTACTACAGGCTGTGTATTAGTACTAACAGCTACTACAGGCTGTGTATTAGTACTAACAGGTACTACAGGCTGTGTATTAGTACTACAGGCTGTGTATTAGTACTAACAGCTACTACAGGCTGTGTATTAGTACTAACAGGTACTACAGGCTGTGTATTAGTACTAACAGGTACTACAGGCTGTGTATTAGTACTAACAGCTACTACAGGCTGTGTATTAGTACTAACAGGTACTACAGGCTGTGTATTAGTACTAACAGCTACTACAGGCTGTGTATTAGTACTACAGGCTGTGTATTAGTACTAACAGCTACTACAGGCTGTGTATTAGTACTAACAGGTACTACAGGCTGTGTATTAGTACTAACAGATACTACAGGCTGTGTATTAGTACTAACAGCTACTACAGGCTGTATATTAGTACTAACAGCTACTACAGGCTGTGTATTAGTACTAACAGATACTACAGGCTGTGTATTAGTACTAACAGCTACTACAGGCTGTGTATTAGTACTAACAGGTACTACAGGCTGTGTATTAGTACTAACAGATACTACAGGCTGTGTATTAGTACTAACAGCTACTACAGGCTGTATATTAGTACTAACAGCTACTACAGGCTGTGTATTAGTACTAACAGGTACTACAGGCTGTGTATTAGTACTAACAGATACTACAGGCTGTGTATTAGTACTAACAGCTACTACAGGCTGTATATTAGTACTAACAGCTACTACAGGCTGTGTATTAGTACTACAGGCTGTGTATTAGTACTAACAGCTACTACAGGCTGTGTATTAGTACTACAGGCTGTGTATTAGTACTAACAGCTACTACAGGCTGTGTATTAGTACTAACAGGTACGATAGGCATTGGAGTCGGGTGCAGTGTAAGCCAGGCGGCAGGTAAAGGCATCTCAGACTGGTTCTAGGTACGTGGAACGTCACCTCTCTGGCAAAGGAATCCAGAGGTGGTGTGGGAGGTGGAACAGTACCAACTACATATAGTTGGTACCGCTCCACCTCCAGGCATAGCTCTGGTTCTGGAACCAAACTCCTGGAGAGGAGCTGGACTCTCTCCTTTTCCGCCCAGGTTGAGAGGCGCCGGGCGGGTGAGGGGATACTCACGAGTCCCCGGCTGAGCGCCGCTGTGTTGGAGTACTCCCCGGAGAACCAGAGGGTCACCTCTAACAGAGAACCAGAGGGTCACCTCTAACGGAGAACCAGAGGGTCACCTCTAACCGGAGAACCAGAGGGTCACCTCTAACAGAGAACCAGAGGGTCACCTCTAACGGAGAACCAGAGGGTCACCTCTAACCGGAGAACCAGAGGGTCACCTCTAACGGAGAACCAGAGGGTCACCTCTAACGGAGAACCAGAGGGTCACCTCTAACGGAGAACCAGAGGGTCGCCTCTAACAGGAGAACCAGAGGGTCACCTCTAACGGAGAACCAGAGGGTCGTCTCTAACAGGAGAACCAGAGGGTCACCTCTAACGGAGAACCAGAGGGTCACCTCTAACAGAGAACCAGAGGGTCACCTCTAACGGAGAACCAGAGGGTCACCTCTAACGGAGAACCAGAGGGTCACCTCTAACAGAGAACCAGAGGGTTACCTCTAACGGAGAACCAGAGGGTTACCTCTAACGGAGAACCAGAGGGTCACCTCTAACGGAGAACCAGAGGGTCACCTCTAACAGAGAACCAGAGGGTCGCCTCTAACGGAGAACCAGAGGGTCGCCTTGGTACCAGAGCACCAGAGGTCATCATATACGTACAGGTACATACATGACCTTTGACCTCTGTATCTAACCCTAACCATCAGGAGCAGGAAGTACTACTAGCTAAGTATTAGTACAAACAGCTTTTGTTAGTGGAGTTGAAGTACTAAGAGCTACTAGAAGGGTTTGATTACCTACAAGTACTACCACATGTTGATTCTTACAAATGGCACTACTAAGAGATGATCTGATACCATACAGACAGGAAGTCAGACAGGAAGTCAGGTGAGTCCGACAGGAAGTCAAACAGGAAGTGGATGGTAACACTGACCTCCTGATGTTGGACGCCGTTGACGAAGGACTCCTTCCGATCCTCTTGGCGGCAGCAGAAGAAGAGGATGCTGGGAATTTGGAGGACTTGAGGGGGGAGGAGGGGCCCTGACCGCCACCCATTGACCACCTGAACACAGACACGTATGACGATCAATACGTGTATCGATTACTGCTCGTTATCAGCAACGATTAGTGAGAAACAACACACACTCATGAACGTCTGAGCTGATATATCTGTTTACTACACGGCGTTGTTGAATACTCCATTCTGATTGGTCAATCACGGCGTTCTACCGTCGCTGTGTATAGCAGACCGTTGCTACGTATAGCAGACCGTTGCTGCGTATAGCAGACCGTTGCTGCGTATACCGTTGCTACGTATAGCAGGCCGTTGCTACGTATAGCAGTTCGTTGCTACGTAAAGCAGACCGTTGCTACATATAGCAGACCGTTGCTGTGTATAACAGACCGTTGCTGTGTATAGCAGACTGTTGCTACGTATAACAGACCGTTGCTATGTATAGCAGACCGTTTCTGTGTATAGCAGACCGTTGCTGTGTATAACAGACCGTTGCTGTGTATAGCAGACCGTTGCTGTGTATAACAGACCGTTGTTACGTATAGCAGACCGTTGCTGTGTATAGCAGACCGTTGCTACGTATAACAGACCGTTGCTACGTATAACAGACCGTTGCTGTGTATAACAGACCGTTGCTACGTATAGCAGACCGTTGCTACGTATAACAGACCGTTGCTGTGTATA
>CAKALS010000038.1:183883-198883 GCA_916701275.1 Sebastes miniatus
GGAGTCGTAGATCTTCTTGTTCAGACGGATGACAGTGGTCACGTTGTGTTTCCTGAAGTACGGGAAGTACGCCTCGGGGGCGTGGAGAGGGTAACCTGCAGGGGGCGGAGCATCCACAGGTGTTACACCACAACCACAACCACAACCACAACCACAACAACCACAACCACAACCACAACAACCACAACAACCACAACCACAACAACTACAACCACCACAAACACCACAACAACAACAAACACAACCACAACAACAACCACCACAACAACAACAACAACAACCACAACAACCACCACAACAACAAACACAACCATAACAACAGCAAACAACCACCACAACAACAACAACAACAAACACAACCACAACAACTACAACCACCACAAACACCACAACAACAACCACAACCACAACAACAACCACCACAACCACAACAACAACTACAACAACAACCACCACAACAACAAACACAACCACAACAACAGCAAACAACCACAACAACAACAACCACAACAACAAACACAACCACAACTACAACAACAACCACGACAAACACCACAACAACAACAAACCAACCATAACAACAACCACCACAACCACAACAACCACAACAACAACAAACACAACCACAACAACAACAACCACCACAACCACAACAACAACAACAACAAACACAACCACAACAACAACAAACAACCACAACAACAACAACCACAACAACAAACACAACCACAACAACCACAACAACAACCACAATAACCACAACCACCACAACAACAAACACAACCACCACAACAACAACCACAACAACCACAAACACAACAACAATCACAACAACCACCACAACCACAACAAAAACCACAACAACAACAACCACCACCACAACAACAACCAAAACAAAAACCACAACAACCATAACAACAACCACCACAACAACAACCACAACAACCATAACAACCACAACAGCAACCACCACAACAACCACCACAACAACAACAACCACAACAACCACCACAACAACAACAACCACAACAACAACCACAACAACAACAACAACAACAACAACCTTCAGTCTGGATTTACATTTAAAATGAGGGCACATGGTATCCGACAGGTGCTCACCTGTACCCGACGTCTGACAGGTGCTCACCTGTACCCGACGTCTGACAGGTTCTCACCTGTACCCGACGTCTGACAGGTGCTCACCTGTACCCGACGTCTGACAGGTGCTCACCTGTACCAGACGTCTGACAGGTCCTCACCTGTACCAGACGTCTGACAGGTCCTCACCTGTACCCGACGTCTGACAGGTCCTCACCTGTACCCGACGTCTGACAGGTCCTCACCTGTACCCGACGTCTGACAGGTCCTCACCTGTACCCGACGTCTGATAGGTGCTCACCTGTACCCGACGTCTGACAGGTCCTCACCTGTCTGAACTTTGACTTTTTTACTTTTGATGAATGAAAACAAACTCAGAGACAATTATCTGTCTCAAGTATTCAGTTTCCACGTTGATAAACATCAACCCTAAAACAATACATACTATTAATACAAATAATAATAATAATAATAATAATAATAATTATTATTATTATTATCATCATCCTCCTCCTCCTCCTCTGACCCACCTGTTTACAGCTTAAGGTAGTGTCTCTGTGGTAACTCACCGTTCTCTATCTTAGTTTTAGGATGAGGACCGCTGAAGGCCAGAAACTTCCCCGGGACGATCCAGTTCAGATCTCCATTCTCCACCCGCTGAAATCACACAGACCAGGTTCAAGTCCCAGAAACACAGTAGAGAACGTCTACAGGAGACCGGTTCAATGACGGGATCAACATCAGTAAACATCAGTTCAGGTGTTGTAAACATTAGTTCGGGTGTTGTAAACATCAGTTCAGGTGTTGTAAACATTAGTTCAGATGTTGTAAACATCAGTTCGGGTGTTGTAAACATCAGTTCAGGTGTTGTAAACATTAGTTCGGGTGTTGTAAACATCAGTTCGGGTGTTGTAAACATCAGTTCAGGTGTTGTAAACATTAGTTCAGATGTTGTAAACATCAGTTCGGGTGTTGTAAACATTAGTTTGGGTGTTGTAAACATCAGTTCAGGTGTTGTAAACATTAGTTCAGATGTTGTAAACATCAGTTCAGGTGTTGTAAACATTAGTTCAGATGTTGTAAACATCAGTTCGGGTGTTGTAAACATTAGTTCAGATGTTGTAAACATCAGTTCGGGTGTTGTAAACATTAGTTTGGGTGTTGTAAACATTAGTTCGGGTGTTGTAAACATCAGTTCAGGTGTTTTAAACATCAGTTCGGGTGTTTTAAACATTAGTTCGGGTGTTGTAAACATTAGTTCAGGTGTTGTAAACATTAGTTCAGATGTTGTAAACATCAGTTCGGGTGTTGTAAACATTAGTTCAGGTGTTATAAACATTAGTTCAGATGTTGTAAACATCAGTTCGGGTGTTGTAAACATCAGTTCGGGTGTTGTAAACATTAGTTTGGGTGTTGTAAACATTAGTTTGGGTGTTGTAAACATTAGTTCGGGTGTTGTAAACATTAGTTCAGGTGTTGTAAACATCAGTTCAGATGTCGTAAACATCAGTTCGGGTGTTGGAAACATTAGTTCGGGTGTTGGAAACATTAGTTCGGGTGTTGGAAACATTAGTTCAGATGTCGTAAACTTTAGGTCGGGTGTTGGAAACATTAGTTCGGGTGTTGGAAACATTAGTTCAGATGTCGTAAACAGTAGTTCAGATGTCATAAACATTAGTTCGGGTGTTGGAAACATTAGTTCAGATGTCGTAAACATTAGTTCAGATGTCGTAAACTTTAGGTCGGGTGTTGGAAACATTAGTTCGGGTGTTGGAAACATTAGTTCAGATGTCGTAAACATTAGTTCAGGTGTCGTAAACATTAGTTTGGGTGTTGGAAACATTAGTTCAGATGTCGTAAACATTAGTTCAGATGTCGTAAACATTAGTTCAGATGTCGTAAACATTAGTTCAGGTGTTAGGGTACAGGTAGTACAGTGTTATAGTGTTACAGGTAGTACAGGTGTTACAGGTACTACAGGTGTTACAGTTGTCAGTATTACCAGTGTATTAAGGTGAGGGTTTTTACCTTGTAGTGTTCGTACAAGTAGTACAGGTACTACAGGTGTTACAGGTGTTACAGGTGTTACAGGTAGTACAGGTACTACAGGTGTTACAGGTGTTACAGGTGTTACAGGTAGTACAGGTGTTACAGGTACTACAGGTGTTAAAGGTGTTACAGGTAGTACAGGTACTACAGGTGTTACAGGTAGTACAGGTACTACAGGTGTAACAGGTGTTACAGGTACTACAGGTGTTACAGGTAGTACAGGTAGTACAGGTACTACAGGTGTTACAGGTAGTACAGGTGTTACAGGTAGTACAGGTACTACAGGTGTTACAGGTAGTGCAGGCGTTACAGGTACTACAGGTGTTACAGGTAGTGCAGGCGTTACAGGTACTACAGGTGTTACAGGTAGTACAGGTACTACAGGTCTATTAAGGTGAGGGTTTTTACCTCGTAGTGTTCGTACTCGTCCACGTCGAAGGTCTCAAAGTCGAAGAAGCCGTGCTGCAGAGCCTGAAACACAGCGTGACATCATACAGGTGACACTCAGGTGAGTGAGCCCTTTGAGTGTTGATGATGTCAGCTTCCACCCGGCCAATCAGAACTCACCTTCTTGATGCCCTGCAGACAGTCGAGCACCGTGAGGTTGAAGGTGCAATTCCCAAAGGAAGCGTCCCTGCAGAGACACAGAGTTATTAGTGGTTAATGTTACTATCAATACTACAGTACTACTGCAGTACTACTGCAGTAGTGGAGGACTCACCTGAAGGGCAGGTAGGAGGCATTGGAACCAGAGATCAGAGCTCTGTAAGCTTCTTCTGGAGTTTTCTTCAAGTAGATCACCTGACAGAGACACACAGGTAAACACTGAGTCTTTATGCTAAGCTAGGCTACCAGTCTTTATGCTAAGCTAGGCTACCAGTCTTTACGCTAAGCTAGGCTACCAGTCTTTATGCTAAGCTAGGCTACCAGTCTTTACACTAAGCTAGGCTACCAGTCTTTACGCTAAGCTAGGCTACCAGTCTTTATGCTAAGCTAGGCTACCAGTCTTTACGCTAAGCTAGGCTACCAGTCTTTACGCTAAGCTAGGCTACCAGTCTTTATGCTAAGCTAGACTACCAGTCTTTACGCTAAGCTAGGCTACCAGTCTTTACGCTAAGCTAGGCTACCAGTCTTTACGCTAAGCTAGGCTACCAGTCTTTACGCTAAGCTAGGCTACCAGTCTTTATGCTAAGCTAGGCTACCAGTCTTTATGCTAAGCTAGGCTACCAGTCTTTATGCTAAGCTAGGCTACCAGTCTTTATGCTAAGCTAGGCTAACAGCTGGTTCCAGTGTACAGATGAAGCAAGTTGCTCGTTTTCAAGACCAGATGGAGCAGCAGGATGTTTTATTTTGGCGGGGCTGACCATCCATGACCATCAGCAGGTTCTTCACTGACGTTAGAACGTCTGAATAAAGTTAAACCGTCGCCGTGATGATGAGGTCACGGCGTTAGCTGAAGGCTAACACCAATCAGAGCGGCGGGCTCCGGTTCCTCAGGGAACGGGTCAGAACGGGTCAGAGGAGGAGGATCTGATTACTGGGAGACTGAAGGACTCTTATTGTGAAGGGGAACAGGAAGTCATCACCATGTGTGATCTACTCTCCCTGCGTGCAGATGACTCACGGCGTAGCCTCCGATCAGCACGGCGGCGTTGGACCTCTTCCTCTGGTCGAAGCTGGTGTAGTGGACGATCCTCTTCCTGGTCAGAGTGAACGACTGAAGAAGAAGAAGAGACGTCACATGACCATCAGTCACAATACTAATCAATAACATTGATCAGGAATCCTTTCATATCTGTAGATTTAATAATACATCTATAAATAGAATAAACCATTAAACAGAGAGTGAGAGAACAACAAGCAGCTGCTGAATGTCTCAGAGAACCAATCAACCCTCATCACCAGCACCATGTGACAGGAAGGAACCCTTTCAAAGTAAAACACTACCACCAGCACCATGTGACAGGAAGGAACCCTTTCAAAGTAAAACACTACCACCAGCACCATGTGACAGGAAGGAATCCTTCAAAGTAAAACACTCCTCCTCACATCACGTCTGGCTTTAGTCCTCAATCTTTTACAGTGTAGCAGTAGTAATCTTTTACAGTGTAGCAGTAGTAATCTTTTACAGTGTAGCAGTAGTAATCTTTTACAGTGTAGCAGTAGTAATCTATTACAGTCCTTACTTACAATACACATCAAAATAAATAAATCAATAACTACAGACACTGAGCTGTGAGACAGAGAGACTGAGCTGTGAGACAGATACTGAGCTGTGAGACAGAGAGACTGAGCTGTGAGACAGATACTGAGCTGTGAGACAGATACTGAGCTGTGAGACAGAGAGACTGAGCTGTGAGACAGAGAGACTGAGCTGTGAGACGGAGAGACTGAGCTGTGAGACAGAGAGACTGAGCTGTGAGACAGAGACTGAGCTGTGAGACAGAGACTGAGCTGTGAGACAGAGAGACTGAGCTGTGAGACAGAGAGACTGAGCTGTGAGACAGATACTGAGCTGTGAGACAGAGAGACTGAGCTGTGAGACAGAGAGACTGAGCTGTGAGACAGAGACTGAGCTGTGAGACAGAGAGACTGAGCTGTGAGACAGAGAGACTGAGCTGTGAGACAGAGAGACTGAGCTGTGAGACAGAGAGACTGAGCTGTGAGACAGATACTGAGCTGTGAGACGGAGAGACTGAGCTGTGAGACAGAGAGACTGAGCTGTGAGACAGAGACTGAGCTGTGAGACAGAGAGACTGAGCTGTGAGACAGATACTGAGCTGTGAGACAGAGAGACTGAGCTGTAAGACAGAGACTGAGCTGTGAGACAGAGAGACTGAGCTGTGAGACAGATACTGAGCTGTGAGACAGAGAGACTGAGCTGTAAGACAGAGACTGAGCTGTGAGACAGAGACTGAGCTGTGAGACAGAGAGACTGAGCTGTGAGACAGAGACTGAGCTGTGAGACAGAGAGACTGAGCTGTGAGACAGATACTGAGCTGTGAGACAGATACTGAGCTGTGAGACAGATACTGAGCTGTGAGACAGAGACTGAGCTGTGAGACAGAGAGACTGAGCTGTGAGACAGAGAGACTGAGCTGTGAGACAGAGAGACTGAGCTGTGAGACAGAGACTGAGCTGTGAGACAGAGAGACTGAGCTGTGAGACAGAGAGACTGAGCTGTGAGACAGATACTGAGCTGTGAGACAGATACTGAGCTGTGAGACAGAGAGACTGAGCTGTGAGACAGAGAGACTGAGCTGTGAGACAGAGAGACTGAGCTGTGAGACAGAGAGACTGAGCTGTGAGACAGAGAGACTGAGCTGTGAGACAGAGAGACTGAGCTGTGAGACAGATACTGAGCTGTGAGACAGAGAGACTGAGCTGTGAGACAGAGAGACTGAGCTGTGAGACAGAGAGACTGAGCTGTGAGACAGAGACTGAGCTGTGATGGGTGTGACAGGCTGAGCGTGATGTCCCGTTGCATTGTGGACATTGTGGACATTCCTGCTGTGGGAGCGTCAGCAGAGCTTCAGACTCACCTTCAGCTTCTTGTTGAGTTTGCAGCAGTAACGATACAACATGGAGACGTTGAGAGGACCGAAGTCTGCATAGAAACTGACACACACATACACACAGTTAGACACTGGGACACTGACTACACACCACAATACACACAATACACACAACGTTGACGTCCACAACGACAACGACGACATGGCACATAGCAACGGTCTGTTATACGTAGCAACGGTCTGTTATACGTAGCAACGGTCTGTTATACGTAGCAACGGTCTGTTATACGTAGCAACCGTCTGCTATACGTAGCAACGGTCTGTTATACATAGCAACGGTCTGTTATACATAGCAACGGTCTGTTATACGTAGCAACGGTCTGTTATACGTAGCAACCGTCTGCTATACGTAGCAACGGTCTGTTATACATAGCAACGGTCTGTTATACGTAGCAACCGTCTGCTATACGTAGCAACGGTCTGTTATACATAGCAACGGTCTGTTATACGTAGCAACGGTCTGTTATACGTAGCAACCGTCTGCTATACGTAGCAACGGTCTGTTATACATAGCAACGGTCTGTTATACGTAGCAACGGTCTGTTATACATAGCAACGGTCTGTTATACATAGCAACGGTCTGTTATACGTAGCAACGGTCTGTTATACGTAGCAACGGTCTGTTATACATAGCAACGGTCTGTTATACGTAGCAATGGTCTGTTATACATAGCAACGGTCTGTTATACGTAGCAACGGTCTGTTATAAAGAAATAACAGACGGTAGATGGGTGTGATGGACCAATCAGAATAGAGTATTCACCACCGTGTGTAATCAGAACAGGAGGACGAGCGTCTCTGACCACCTCTCAGCTGGACTTTAATCATCTAATAACAATCAGTAGTACTATTCAGGCTGTATATAAAGTATATCAATGTTCCATTACTGTCCAGTAGCCCACGTATTGATTATTGATTATTGATGACATCACAGTTTTAATGAGCTCAACTTACTTTTCGTAGAGGAACTCGTCGTCGGTGCAGAAGTAGTGAGTGTTGGCCGTACTCTTGGGTTTACTGCGCAGCGTGGCGAAGTACAGACGCTCTGTTAGAGACACACAGATACACAGAGGTTAGACCACGGACCACGGACCACACACACAGAGGTTAGACCACGGACCACGGACCACACACACAGAGGTTAGACCACGGACCACAGACACAGAGGTTAGACCACGGACCACAGACACAGAGGTTAGACCACGGACCACACACACAGAGGTTAGACCACGGACCACGGACCACACACACAGAGGTTAGACCACGGACCACACACACAGAGGTTAGACCACGGACCACACACACAGAGGTTAGACCACGGACCACAGACACAGAGGTTAGACCACGGACCACAGACACAGAGGTTAGACCACGGACCACAGACACAGAGGTTAGACCACGGACCACAGACACAGAGGTTAGACCACGGACCACAGACACAGAGGTTAGACCACGGACCACACACACAGAGGTTAGACCACGGACCACAGACACAGAGGTTAGACCACGGACCACAGACACAGAGGTTAGACCACGGACCACACACACAGAGGTTAGACCACGGACCACAGACACAGAGGTTAGACCACGGACCACACACACAGAGGTTAGACCACGGACCACACACACAGAGGTTAGACCACGGACCACAGACACAGAGGTTAGACCACGGACCACAGACCACACACACAGAGGTTAGACCACAGACCACGGACCACACACACAGAGGTTAGACCACGGACACACACACAGAGGTTAGACCACAGACCACGGACCACACACACAGAGGTTAGACCACGGACACACACACAGAGGTTAGACCATGGACCACAGACCACAGACACAGAGGTTGGACCACGGACACACACACAGAGGTTAGACCATGGACCACAGACCACAGACACAGAGGTTAGACCACGGACACACACCGAGGTTAGACCACGGACCACAGACCACAGACACAGAGGTTAGACCACGGACACACACACAGAGGTTAGACCACGGACACACACACAGAGGTTAGACCATGGACCACAGACCACAGACACAGAGGTTAGACCACGGACACACACACACACAGAGGTTAGACCACGGACCACAGACCACAGACACAGAGGTTAGACCATGGACCACAGACCACAGACACAGAGGTTAGACCACGGACACACACACACACAGAGGTTAGACCACGGACCACAGACCACAGACACAGAGGTTAGACCACAGACACAGACACAGAGGTTAGACCACAGACCACAGACACAGAGGTTAGACCACAGACACGGAGGTTAGACCACAGACCACAGACATAGAGGTTGGACCACAGACACAGAGGTTAGACCACAGACCACAGACACAGAGGTTAGACCACAGACACAGAGGTTAGACCACAGACCACAGACACAGGGGTTAGACCACGGACCACAGACACAGAGGTTAGACCACAGACCACAGACACAGAGGTTAGACCACGGACACACACCGAGGTTAGACCACGGACCACAGACCACAGACACAGAGGTTAGACCACGGACACACACACAGAGGTTAGACCACGGACACACACACAGAGGTTAGACCATGGACCACAGACCACAGACACAGAGGTTAGACCACGGACACACACACACACAGAGGTTAGACCACGGACCACAGACCACAGACACAGAGGTTAGACCATGGACCACAGACCACAGACACAGAGGTTAGACCACGGACACACACACACACAGAGGTTAGACCACGGACCACAGACCACAGACACAGAGGTTAGACCACAGACACAGACACAGAGGTTAGACCACAGACCACAGACACAGAGGTTAGACCACAGACACGGAGGTTAGACCACAGACCACAGACATAGAGGTTGGACCACAGACACAGAGGTTAGACCACAGACCACAGACACAGAGGTTAGACCACAGACACAGAGGTTAGACCACAGACCACAGACACAGGGGTTAGACCACGGACCACAGACACAGAGGTTAGACCACAGACCACAGACACAGAGGTTAGACCACAGACACAGAGGTTAGACCACAGACCACAGACACAGGGGTTAGACCACGGACCACAGACACAGAGGTTAGACCACGGACCACACACACAGAGGTTAGACCACGGACCACAGACACAGAGGTTAGACCACGGACACACACACAGAGGTTAGACCACGGACACACACACAGAGGTTAGACCATGGACCACAGACACAGAGGTTAGACCACGGACCCTGGACCGGAGGTTAGACCCTGACCCCTGACCGAGGGTTAGACCCTGAACCAGGACCGGGGGTTAGACCCTGACCCTGGACCGGGGGTTAGACCCTGACCCAGGACCGGGGGTTAGACCCTGACCCTGGACCGGGGGTTAGACCCTGGATCAGTTAGAACAACTGTGAGGCAGAAACAATAATCAGATATCATGTATAAATATGAGAGATAATCCTACTACTGTAGAAATACTACTGATGGATTATTAATCATTATTATTATGAATTATTCTCAACAGATTTATTGAACTAAGTGATATTCACAATATTGTTCTAATAATATTAAATCAGGAAGTGGATTGATTTGATTTTAAATAAACTGAGTAGCTATACCTCTAATAAACTGAGTGTTGAAGTATTTGTACCTAAACAGTGTATTTGTACCTCTAATAAACTGAGTGTTGAAGTATTTGTACCTAAACAGTGTATTTGTACCTCTAATAAACTGAGTGTTGAAGTATTTGTACCTAAACAGTGTATTTGTACCTCTAATAAACTGAGTTTAGGGCGGCTGGTTAGCTCAGTCGGTAGAGCGAGCGCCCATGTATCGCCAAGGCTCAGTCCTAGCAGCGGTGGACCTGGGTTCGAATCCGGCCTGTGGTCCTTTCCGCATGTCATTTCTCTCTCTCCCTCTTTCCAACACTCTATCCACTGTCCTATCAATAAAAACACTTAAAAAACACCCCAAAAAATAACTTTAAAAAAAAAAAAAAAACTGAGTTTAAGAGTATTTTTAACTTTAATAAACTGTGTATTTGTACCTCTAATAAACTGAGTGTTGAAGTATTTGTACCTAAACAGTGTATTTGTACCTCTAATAAACTGAGTTTAAGAGTATTTTTGTACCTTTAATAAACTGAGTTTAACAGTATTTGTAACTTTAATAAACTGTATATTTGTACCTCTAATAAACAGAGTATTACAGTACTTGTACCTTTAAGTAAACGGAGTACTTGTACCTCTAATAAACAGAGTATTACAGTATTTATACCTGAATACCTTCTCCCCTCCCCTTCACTACTCTCCCTGTCAACTCCTCCTCTCAGAACAAACAACAAGTTATCAGTTATCAGTCATCAGTTAACCCCCACTGCTCTCTAACCTGAACCCTCTAATGAACGCAGTATTAAAGTACTAGTACCTCTAATAAACAGAGTACTAGTACCTGTAATGAACGCAGTATTAAAGGTACTAGTATTAAAGTACTAGTACCTGTAATAGTACCTGTAATGATCACAGTATTAAAGTACTAGTATTAAAGTACTAGTACCTGTAATAGTACCTGTAATGATCGCAGTATTAAAGTACTAGTATTAAAGTACTAGTATTAAAGTACTAGTACCTGTAATGATCGCAGTATTAAAGTACCAGTATTAAAGTACTAGTACCTGTAATGATCGCAGTATTAAAGTACTAGTACCTGTGATGATCGCAGTATTAAAGTACTAGTATTAAAGTACTAGTACCTGTAATGATCGCAGTATTAAAGTACTAGTATTAAAGTACTAGTATTAAAGTACTAGTACCTGTAATGATCGCAGTATTAAAGTACCAGTATTAAAGTACTAGTACCTGTAATGATCGCAGTATTAAAGTACTAGTACCTGTGATGATCGCAGTATTAAAGTACTAGTATTAAAGTACTAGTATTAAAGTACTAGTACCTGTAATGATCGCAGTATTAAAGTACTAGTATTAAAGTACTAGTATTAAAGTACTAGTATTAAAGTACTAGTACCTGTGATGATCGCAGTATTAAAGCACTAGTATTAAAGTACTAGTACCTGTGATGATCACAGTATTAAAGTACTAGTACCTGTGATGATCGCAGTATTAAAGTACTAGTATTAAAGTACTAGTACCTGTGATGATCGCAGTATTAAAGTACTAGTACCTGTGATGATCGCAGTATTAAAGCACTAGTACCTGTCATAGTCTTTGTACTAGTACCTGTAACAGTACCTGTGATGATCTTTGTACTAGTACCTGTAACAGTACCTGTCATAGTCTTTGTACTAGTACCTGTAACAGTACCTGTGATGATCTTTGTACTAGTACCTGTAACAGTACCTGTGATGATCTTTGTACTAGTACCTGTAACAGTACCTGTCATAGTCTTTGTACTAGTACCTGTAACAGTACCTGTGATGATCTTTGTACTAGTACCTGTAACAGTACCTGTGATGATCTTTGTACTAGTACCTGTAACAGTACCTGTCATAGTCTTTGTACCAGTACCTGTAACAGTACCTGTGATGATCTTTGTACCAGTACCTGTAACAGTACCTGTGATGATCTTTGTACTAGTACCTGTAACAGTACCTGTGATGATCTTTGTACTAGTACCTGTAACAGTACCTGTCATAGTCTTTGTACCAGTACCTGTAACAGTACCTGTGATGATCTTTGTACTAGTACCTGTAACAGTACCTGTGATGATCTTTGTACTAGTACCTGTAACAGTACCTGTGATGATCTTTGTACTAGTACCTGTAACAGTACCTGTCATAGTCTTTGTACCAGTACCTGTAACAGTACCTGTGATGATCTTTGTACCAGTACCTGTAACAGTACCTGTGATGATCTTTGTACTAGTACCTGTAACAGTACCTGTGATGATCTTTGTACTAGTACCTGTAACAGTACCTGTGATGATCTTTGTAACAGTACCTGTAACAGTACCTGTGATGATCTTTGTACCAGTACCTGTAACAGTACCTGTGATGATCTTTGTACCAGTACCTGTAACAGTACCTGTGATGATCTTTGTACCAGTACCTGTAACAGTACCTGTGATGATCTTTGTACTAGTACCTGTAACAGTACCTGTGATGATCTTTGTAACAGTACCTGTAACAGTACCTGTGATGATCTTTGTACCAGTACCTGTAACAGTACCTGTGATGATCTTTGTACTAGTACCTGTAACAGTACCTGTGATGATCTTTGTACTAGTACCTGTAACAGTACCTGTCATAGTCTTTGTACCAGTACCTGTAACAGTACCTGTGATGATCTTTGTACTAGTACCTGTAACAGTACCTGTGATGATCTTTGTACTAGTACCTGTAACAGTACCTGTCATAGTCTTTGTACCAGTACCTGTAACAGTACCTGTGATGATCTTTGTACTAGTACCTGTAACAGTACCTGTGATGATCTTTGTACCAGTACCTGTAACAGTACCTGTGATGATCTTTGTACTAGTACCTGTAACAGTACCTGTGATGATCTTTGTACTAGTACCTGTAACAGTACCTGTCATAGTCTTTGTACCAGTACCTGTAACAGTACCTGTGATGATCTTTGTACTAGTACCTGTAACAGTACCTGTGATGATCTTTGTACCAGTACCTGTAACAGTACCTGTGATGATCTTTGTACCAGTACCTGTAACAGTACCTGTGATGATCTTTGTACCAGTACCTGTAACAGTACCTGTGATGATCTTTGTACTAGTACCTGTAACAGTACCTGTGATGATGGGAGCGGCTCTCAGCGGCTCTGTCTCCTCGCTGAGGCCGAACAGAGCGCTGAGGATCGGGGAGTGTTTCACTGAGTCCATGCTGATCTGCTGCTAGCAGGCAGCTAGCTGTTAGCCGTTAGCAGCGGAGCTAGCAGCTAGCTGTTTAGAAGTTGGTCAAAGTTTCTCCTCAGTGTCCCGGCGGCCCTGCGGCTCTACTTCGTTCACAGCAGAATCGTTTCTCCTGTTTCCGGTGTTCAGTTCTCCGGTACATAAATCTATATTTATAAATATATATATCCGGTAAATCCTCCCGGCTAGCATGTTAGCTTGTTAGCATGTTGACGCTGTGATTGATCAGATCCTCCTTAAGACACGTTACCATGGCAACCCTAACCCGCACCCTCAGCCAATCAGCACTCAGAACAGTTACCATGGCAACCCTAACCCGCACCCTCAGCCAATCAGCACTCAGAACAGTTACCATGGCAACCCTAACCCGCACCCTCAGCCAATCAGCACTCAGAACAGTTACCATGGCAACCCTAACCCGCACCCTCAGCCAATCAGCACTCAGAACAGTTACCATGGCAACCCTAACCCACACCCTCAGCCAATCAGCACTCAGAACACACCGTGCTGCCTTCATGGGCCGCTGGGAGACACACCATGAGGCGTTCAGGTACCGAGTTTAAATTCCAGGCGGATCTGTGTATCCAGCTCTTTATTCTATATAATGTCTATAATCTATATTATTCTACATAATCTATATTATTCTATATAATCTCTATAATCTATATTATTCTATATAATCTATATTATTTTACATAATCTATATTATTCTATATAATCTCTATAATCTATATTATTCTATATAATCTATATTATTCTACATAATCTATATTATTCTATATAATCTCTATAATCTATATTATTCTATATAATCTATTATTCTACATAATCTCTATAATCTATATTATTCTATATAATCTATATTATTCTATATAATCTATATTATTCTACATAATCTATATTATTCTACATAATCTATATTATTCTATATAATCTCTATAATCTATATTATTCTATATAATCTATATTATTCTATATAATCTATATTATTCTATATAATCTCTATAATCTATATTATTCTATATAATCTATATTATTCTATATAATCTCTATTATTCTATATAATCTCTATAATCTATATTATTCTATATAATCTATATAATTCTATATTATTCTATATAATCTATATTCTATATAATCTCTATAATCTATATTATTCTATATAATCTATATTATTCTATATAATCTATATTATTCTATATAATGTCTATAATCTATATTATTCTACATAATCTATATTATTCTATATAATCTCTATAATCTATATTATTCTATATAATCTATATTATTCTATATAATTATATTATTCTATATAATCTATATAATCTATATTATTATATATAATATATATTATTTCTAAATTAACCTACAATATTATTAGTACTAATACTTTACTTCATGTACTA
>CAKALS010000038.1:203883-208883 GCA_916701275.1 Sebastes miniatus
GAGACACATTTCAAACTGTTTAGTAACTAGAACTTTCCATTCTGACATCTGAAGTGAAGAACCGGGTCACAAGAACCGGGTCACACAAACCCACATTAATAAACTGATGATCATCAATAATCATCAGATTATTAATAGAACCTGGTTCCTGATTTTACTGTCTTCCAGCAGACTCAGTTTCGGGGTCAGAGTGAAGATACAGGAGGAACCCATCGGTACCAACCAGGTCACACTAGCCGGTCGGTTGTCCCTTGTTGTCCCAAAAATGTCCTAAAAAAGTCTGTAAAAAGTCAGAAAAATGTCCAAAAGTACAAAAAATGTCCAAAAAATGCCCACAAAAGTCTGAAAAAAAGTTGGAAAACTGCCCGGGAAAAAAGTAAAAAAATTGTCGAAATAATGTCCGAAAAAAGTCTGAAAAAAAAATCTGATAAAATAGATCTGAAAAATGTCTGAAAAAAAAAGTCTGAGAAAAAAGTCTGAAAAAAAAGATCTGAAAAATGTCCGAAAAAAAGATCTGATAAAAAGTCTGAAAGATGTAAAAAAAAAAAAAAGTCTGAAAAACACTGTCGGCCCTTTATTGACATCAAATCAAATCAAATCAATTTATTTTTGTATAGCGTCAAATCACAACAGAAGTCATCTCAAGACGCTTTATATATAGAGCAGGTCTATGACCGTACACCATAGTTTTGAGACCCAACAGGATCCACCAAGCGCACTGTGGCCAGGAAAAACTCCCCGATTACTGGGAAGAAACCTGGAGCAGAACCGGGCGCAGGGCGGGCGGCCATCTGCCGAGACCGGCTGGGGGGATAGATAGATAGAGTGAGAGAGAGAGAGAGAGAGAGATAGAGAGAGAAAGATATAGAAGCAGCCACAATAGCAGTCTAGCAGCTGTAATAGCTAATACAAGTAGGGCGGATAACACAAAACCAATAGTGGTGGATGGAAAGAGTGATAATACAACTATCGGAAAGCCAGCACTGTCCAGCATCTCTCCTCAGTACGTCCATGTGTATTGGTGTGGGACGTTCCTGCGATCGATGCCCGTGCGTTGGTTCCTGCAGCATCAGCATGCTTGCTGGGAGCTCTTGATGTCTTTGGCAGTGATTGAGAAGTGTTATTCTCCAGGCTGCCACATTGTCACTAGGTGTTGGAAATCCCTCGTTAGCATTGGTAGTCCCTCGTACAGACGTAGTTAATTAGGGATGGTAGCAGTTGGTGTCAAGCAGGCACCGACGCGGCAGCAGATGCAGCCACAATACCGGAGACCACCAAGATCCAGGTGAAACCCTGCTCCAAGTGTGCCCATGCTCCAGGTATAACCTCGCTCCCGGTGTGATCCCGCTCCAGGTATGACCTCACTCCAGGTGTGACCCCGCTCCACGGTTAGCTGCGAGACAAGGAGGCACAAGGACTCCCGGGAAGGAATGAAGTTAGTAACAACATGGACATGGGACATGAGTATATACAGAAGGAGAGGGGAGCTCAGTGTGTCATAGGAAGTTCCTTATGACAGTGTGTCATAGGAAGTCCCCCGGCAGTCTATGCCTATAGCAGCTTAAGTATAAGCGTTATCAAAGAGGAAAGTCTTTAGCCTACTCTTAAATGTAGAGACGGTGTCTGCCTCCCGGACTGAAACTGGGAGCTGGTTCCAGAGAAGAGGAGCTTGATAGCTGAAGGCTCTGGCTCCCATTCTACTTTTGGAGACTCTAGGAACCTCAAGTAACCCTGCATTCTGTGAGCGCAGTGCTCTAGTGGGGTAGTAGGGTACTATGAGCTCTTTAAGATATGATGGGGCCTGACCGTTTAGCGCTTTGTAGGTGAGGAGGACGATTTTAAAATCTATTCTGGATTTTACAGGCAGCCAGTGCAGAGAAGCTAATACAGGCGTAATATGATCTCTTTTTCTAGTTCTAGTCAGTACACGTGCTGCAGCATTCTGGATCAACTGGAGAGTCTTAAGAGACTTATTGGAGCAGCCTGATAATAAGGAATTGCAGTAATCGAGTCTAGAGGTAACAAATGCATGGACTAATTTTTCTGCATCATTTTGACACAGGATGTGTCTGATCTTCGAAATGTTACGTAGATGAAAGAAGGCAGTCCGTGAGGTTTGTTTTATGTGAGAGTTAAAGGACATATCCTGGTCGAAGACAACTCCCAGATTCCTTACGGTGGTGCTGGAGGCCAGGGCAATGCCATCTAAAGTAACTATATCATTAGATAATTTGTTTCGGAGGTGCTCAGGGCCTAGTACAATAACTTCAGTTTTGTCTGAGTTTAACATCAGGAAATTGCAGGTCATCCAGGTTTTTATGTCCTTAAGGCATGCTTGAAGTTTAGTTAACTGGTTTGTTTCGTCTGGCTTGATTGATAGATATAATTGGGTATCATCTGCATAACAATGAAAGTTTATGGAGTGTTTTCTAATAACATTGCCTAAGGGAAGCATATATAGAGTAAATAGAATTGGTCCAAGTACAGAACCCTGTGGAACTCCGTGACTAACTTTGGCGTACATGGAGGACTCATCGTTGACATGTACAAACTGAGATCGATCTGATAAATAGGACTTAAACCAACTTAGTGCAGTTCCTTTAATGGCAGTTCCTTTAATGAAACATGAATCTATTGACAATTTTGTGTCTGTATTATACGATATTACTGTTAATGACTGATAAATATACAGAACTTATTTTTATTTTGTTACATTTCATATATATACATAAATATATCTATATTCAAATGTTTACAATAAGATTTTTAAATGTCGGAAGAAATAAAGTCTGAAAAAAGTGTCTGAAAAAAAATACTGAAAAAAAAGTCTGAAAGATGTCAAAAAAAATGTCGGGAGAGAAAAAGTCTGAAAGATCTCAAAAATAAAGTAGAAAAAAAGTCTGAAACAAAAGTTCATAGAAAAAAAGTCTGAAAGATGTAAAAAAAAAAAAATGTCTGAAGAGAAAAAGGTCTGAAAGATGTCAAATAGAAAATCTGAAAAATGACCAAAAAATACCCCCTAAAAAGTCAGAAAAAAAGTCCAAAAATGTCCAAATATTTTCCAAATACTGTCTGAAAAGTCTGGGAAATGTCCAAAAGTAGCAAAAATGTAAAAAAAAAAAAAATGCTGCCAAAAAAGTTAGAAAAAAGTCAGAAAAATTTTCTGAAAGAATTCTGAAAGATGTTCAGAAAAATATCTAAAAAAATGCCGCCAGAAAAGCGCCCAGAAAAAGACAAAAATGAAAAAGTCTGAAAAATGTAAAAAAAAAAAAAGAAAAAAAAAAGTATATATATATATATATATATATATATATATATTTGAACCCGCTCTGACTTCCTCTCATCACATCACTGAACACACATGAAATTCATCTTTTAATAAACACTGAAATAATTCACACGTCACTCAGTTTGTGTGCAAACAGCTGCTGTTGTGCACCGCTTTACTGGTTTTACTGGTTTTACTAGACAGTTAAATACAGTTTGATGAGTTTCAGGCTTCAGATCAACTAATGAGGCTACAGTCATCCAGCAGAGGCACGAAGAAGAAGAAGAAGAAGAAGAAGAAGTAGAAGTAGAAGAAGAAGAAGAAACACCCCCCCCCACCCAGTCCATCAGTTTGGTTCAGTTTCTGTCTCTGATGCTGATGTCACACGTTAGGCTCCGCCTCCTTCACAAAGAAACAAAACATAAAGACAAGCGGTCCGTCCGTCCCGTGGACCTAGAATCAGAACGCCGCTCAGCTTCCTGGTTTCCTCCAGTAGATAAAACATCCCTGAGCAGCGCCCAGAGAGCGCCGACCGTTATAGACGTCTGTAGAACTGCTGACAGGACGCCACCACCTGACGACCAGCTGATGACCAGGTGACAACCAGCTGACGTCATCACGATGTAAATTCTGAAGTCTACGGGCCAGCGGGAGAATCACTACTGAGCACGCTCAGTGGGCCGCATACCAAGGAAGTCAACCAGGAAGTCAACCAGACGATAGAGAACTAAGAGGCGTAAGCGCCCGGCGAGTAGTTCTCATTGGACTGAACGGGCGCCATCTCGGGTTCCGGTATCCGGGGTCGGTCCACGGTGCGTTCAGGTGACTCATCAGGTGCTGTGATTTCAGCCAATTACAGGCAGGATTAACCGCGTAGCCATGGCAACGAGTGGTAGGTTCACGGACCGTTGGGTTTTATAAAAATATCATCAAATCTGAAATGACATTTATTCTGTAAATGACTTCTGATGATTTATTGTACATATAATATATATATATATGTATATATATATATATATAGAGTATATATATCCATGTAGATCTGAGGATTATTAATTACATTTTAATTGATCTATTAATCAGATTATTGGTGTATTAATCTGCGGTGTAATTGTCGGTGTCCTGGGATCATCTCGTTAATGTCATTAAATGAATAATTAATGTGTTTAATAAATGATATTAAAATGACGACAGCAGCCAACAGATCTGAGAATCAACGCTCACATTTAGCACTTGAACGCACCAGCAGCCGTCTCTGCCGTCGGTCCCTGAACGCATCACAGTGACAGTAGAAGGCGGGGCCTGAGGCGTGACACAGCTGGCGTCATATTGCACAACCAATCAGCTCGCTCCGCTGCTGACGTCTCCAAAGTGTCCAAAGAGGATTATTGATAAGGCATCCGATCGGACAGGAAGTCCCGATCCACCCGATCGATCAATCGATCAGTCCGACCGCCAAAACTACTTCCTGCTCTCAAAGAGTCTTTTTCTTCAAAATAAAAGCAGATGGAAACAGAAATCAACAGTTTGTGCTTCAGTCTGTCAGAATCAGGGCTGATCAATAACTGATCAATAACTGATCAATAACTGATCATCAGTGGATTTTATCTTTTTCTACCAGTTTCAGTGTTTAAAGTGATCTTAAAGGAACAATCTGGTGTTTTTCTATATTTCACTTCCAAACAACCTGTCTCACTTCCTGTCTCACTTCCTGTCTGTCTCTCATTGGGTC
>CAKALS010000038.1:213883-241383 GCA_916701275.1 Sebastes miniatus
TACCTAGTACCCAGTACCCAGTAAGTACCTAGTACACAGTACCTAGTACCCAGTACCTATTACCTGGTACCCAGTAAGTACCTAGTACCCAGTACCCAGTACCTAATACCCAGTACCTAGTACCTAATACCCAGTACCCAGTAAGTACCTAGTACCCAGTACCCAGTAAGTACCTGGTACCCAGTATCCAGTACCTAATACCCAGTACCTAGTACCTAATACCCAGTACCCAGTACCCAGTACCCAGTACCTAATACCCAGTACCTAGTATCTAATACCCAGTACCCAGTACCCAGTACCTAATACCCGGTACCCGGTACCGGAGGAAGAGGATGGATGAATTCTGAATATTTTAAGGGATTGTTGTCTACTGAGCTGTCATTGGTCCAGCACCGTACTTCTGGGCGTGGTTTTAAATGAGCCAATGGTGTGAGTCGGTGTTGGTAATGTGACTCACCTCAGCCAGTGGCGTTTGCTGGTGTTGGTGTGGCAGCAGATGGCGTCGTACTGATCGGCCAACCAGACAATGAGGATGATGTAGAACGCCGTTGTCGTGTCGTTGAAGAACTCAGACATGATGGCCTCCATGCCTGATGACAGGAAGTGACATCAGCAGGTCAGGTTTGAACTCTTTTAGCTTGACTCGGGACTCGACTGCCTCGACTCGGGACTCGACTGCCAGACTGGGACCATGACTTCCTCAACTCGGGACTCGGCAGTCTAGACTCAGGACTCAACTGCCTCGACTTGGGACTTGACTGTCTAGACTCGGACCATGACTTCCTCGACTCGGGATTCGACAGCATCGACTCGGGACTTGACTGTCTAGACTTGGATCATAACTGCCTCGAGTCGGGACTTGACTGTCTAGACTCGGGATTCCCAGTGCTTCGACTCGGGACTTGACTGTCTAGACTCGGGATTCCCAGTGCTTCGACTCGGGACTTGACTGTCTAGACTTGGGATTCCCAGTGCTTCGACTCTGGAATTGACTGTCTAGACTTGGGATTCCCAGTGCTTCGACTCTGGAATTGACTGTCTAGACTCGGACCATGACTGCCTCGACCCGGGACTTGACGGACTTGACTGTCTTGACAGGAACCCTGTAACTCAACTGTCTCGACCAAGACTAGATTTCGGCCTAGTCCTGTCTCGACTTGGGACTTGACTGTCTCGACTCGCGCTTTGACCGTCCTGACTAGCAACTTGACAAGCTTGACTTTCTAGGATGTGGACTTACCAACGAGAGCCAGGATGACAGTGAGCAGAGGGGCTGCTGGGAAGGCGATGGTCATGTTCATCTCCAACATCTGAAGAAGATCCACTGAGGGGGGACAGACCGAGACCAGGTCAACACACAGCTGATGGTTTAATGACGTGGTTTATATATTCTGGACTCACACAAATACTCTGTTCAAGTACTGGATCACATATTCCACTCCCTGATATCATTTATTTAAACTGAAAATCATCAGTCGAGTCAGTTACCAAAGATCTCCAACTGGACCAGACTGAACTGAACTACACTGAACTGGACTTGACTGGAATACCTTAGACTGGATTACACTATGCTGGACTGGGCTACATTAAACTGGACCACATTGGAATAAACTGAACCGGTCTGTTCTGTTCTGAGGCAGTTATTTAACTTCTTAGACTGGATTACATTAAACCATTCTGGACTGAACTACAATGAACAGGTCTGAACTGGACTGGGTTACATTGAACCCTTCTGGACTGGACTACAATGAACTGGTCTGGACCAGATGCTGTGTGGACATGAGGTCTTGCGTAAACTGACCGATGAAGACGAAGATCTGGTGGTGAGAATATCTCAGCAGCATCGACACGGACAGAGTCTGAAAAACACAAAACGAACACTGAACAAACTCAGAACCGTCAAACTACAGCAACCAACAGTCTAAAACTATCCAAATGAATCATATTTAACTTTTATCTTGTTCCGTTAAACGTCCTCTTCCTCCTGAAACACAACCTCTCACTGACAGATGGACTTCTAAATGTTCTGTCTTATTTATGGAAGTCTGAATTTTGAGTTCTGTGTATTTAAAAGATGAATTTCACCAGTTTTCACTGCAGACTAGTGAACACCGTCAGTCGTCACCGCTACAGCTGCTGTAGACCATTAGAACTTCTTCACTTACGAATATGACCATGATGACGAAAGCGGCCAGGTAGGAGGTTCTGGCCATCCACATGCTGACGAAGCGGTAATGTTCTCCAGACACCACATTTCTCAGGAACCCTGCAGAGAACCACACTGTGACATCAACAACCTGCTGATGATTACCTTTTCAATGCCAGATCAACCAGAAACCCGGTTCTGTGATCAAAAGTAAGGAGCCAAAGGAACCTGGGTTCTGTAATCGGAGTAGGGGATTAGAAGAACTCTGGTTCGGTAATCGGAGTAAGGGATTAGAAGAACTCTGGTTCTGTAATCGGAGTAGGGGATTAGAAGAACTCTGGTTCGGTAATCGGAGTAAGGGATTAGAAGAACTCTGGTTCGGTAATCGGAGTAGGGGATTAGAGAATCTCTGGTTCGGTAATCGGAGTAGGGGATTAGAGGATCTCTGGTTCGGAGTAGGGCATTAGAGAATCTCTGGTTCGGTAATCGGAGTAGGGCATTAGAGGAACTCTAGTTCGGCAATCTGAGTAGGGCATTAGAGGATCTCTGGTTCGGTAATCGAAGTAGGGCATTAGAGGAACTCTGGTTCGGTAATCGGAGTAGGGCATTAGAGAATCTCTGGTTCGGTAATCGGAGTAGGGCATTAGAGGAACTCTAGTTCGGCAATCTGAGTAGGGCATTAGAGGATCTCTGGTTCGGTAATCGAAGTAGGGCATTAGAGGAACTCTGGTTCGGTAATCGGAGTAGGGCATTAGAGGAACTCTGGTTTGGTAATCGGAGTAGGGGACTTACTTTTTACTATTTTATTTTAAATTAACCTTTGACCTCTCTCTTTACCCTTTATGTCTCTACCTTTGTTCTCCTCGTTCTCAGCGAGCGCCTTCACACTGGACATCAGGATGTCGTCGTAGCCCAAAAACTCATCGAGCAGGAAGCGACTGAAGCCGTCACCGAAACACTCGTCCTTCATGGGATCTGAACAGGTGCACAGGTTACATCACAGGTGTTAGAGTCATGTGACTGTGAGGAAGACAGGTGTTAAAGTCATGTGACTGTGAGGCTTACAGGTGTGAAAGTGTCTCACCGAGAGTGACGACCATGACGGGGATGTTGAGTCTCTGTCTGGTGCTCTGAGACAGACGCAGGAAACCGTACTCCAGAGAATACTCCACGATGTACTCCTCCTGAGGCCACACTGAGACAACAACAGATATCAACAGACATCAACAGACATCACCAACAGTCATCAGCAGTCACCAACAGTCATCGACAGTCACCGACAGACATCGACAGTCACCCACAGTCACCAACAGACATCACCAACAGTCATCGACAGTCATCAACAGACATCACTGACAGTCATTGACAGTCATCGACAGTCATCAACAGACATCACTGACAGTCATTGACAGTCATCATCAGTCATCAACAGTCATCACCGACAGTCATCAACAGACATCACTGACAGTCATCAGCAGTCACCAACAGACACCAACAGACATCAGCAGTCACCAACAGACACCAACAGACATCAGCAGTCATCGACAGTCATCATCAGTCATCGACAGTCATCGACAGACATCGACAGTCATCGACAGTCATCGACAGTCATCAACAGTCATCGACAGTCACCGACAGTCACCGACAGACATCGACAGTCACCAACAGACATCACCGACAGTCACCGACAGTCATCGACTGTCATCGACAGTCATCGACAGTCATCAACAGATATCAGCAGTCACCAACAGACATCAACAGTCATCGACAGTCACCAACAGTCATCAACAGTCACCAACAGACATCACCAAAAGTCACCAACAGTCATCAGCAGTCATCGACAGTTATCGACAGTCACCGACAGACATCGACAGTCACCAACAGACATCACCGACAGTCACCGACAGTCATCGACTGTCATCGACAGTCATCGACAGTCACCAACAGACATCGACAGTCACCAACAGACATCGACAGTCATTGACAGTCATCGACAGTCACCAACAGACATCAACAGTCATCAACAGTCATCAACAGTCACCAACAGTCACCAACAGACATCGACAGTCATTGACAGTCACCAACAGACATCAACAGTCATCAACAGTCATCAACAGTCACCAACAGTCATCAACAGTCACCAACAGTCATCAACAGTCACCAACAGACATCGACAGTCACCAACAGACATCACCAACAGTCATCAACAGTCATCGACAGTCACCAACTGACATCACCAACAGTCATCAACAGTCATCGACAGTCATCAACAGTCACCAACAGACATCGACAGTCACCAACAGTCATCGACAGTCACCAACAGACATCGACAGTCACCAACAGACATCGACAGTCACCAACAGTCATCGACAGTCACCAACAGTCATCGACAGTCACCAACAGTCATCGACAGTCACCAACAGACATCGACAGTCACCAACAGTCACCAACAGTCATCGACAGTCACCAACAGTCATCGACAGTCACCAACAGTCATCGACAGTCACCAACAGACATCGACAGTCACCAACAGTCACCAACAGACATCAACAGTCACCAACAGTCACCAACAGACATCGACAGTCACCAAAAGTCATCATCAGTCATCAACAGTCACCAACAGTCACCAACAGTCATCGACAGTCACCAACAGACATCGACAGTCACCAACAGTCACCAACAGTCATCGACAGTCACCAACAGTCATCGACAGTCACCAACAGACATCGACAGTCACCAACAGTCATCGACAGTCACCAACAGTCATCGACAGTCACCAACAGACATCGACAGTCACCAACAGTCACCAACAGACATCAACAGTCACCAACAGTCACCAACAGACATCGACAGTCACCAAAAGTCATCATCAGTCATCAACAGTCACCAACAGTCACCAACAGACATTGACAGTCACCAACAGTCACCAACAGACATTGACAGTCACCAACAGTCATCGACAGTCACCCACAGTCACCAACAGACATCACCAACAGTCATCGACAGTCACCAACAGACATCGACAGTCACAACAGACATCACCAACAGTCATCGACAGTCACCAACAGACATCGACAGTCACCAACAGACATCAAAAGTTATCAACAGTCACCAACAGTCATCGACAGTCACCAACAGACATCGACAGTCATCGACAGTCACCAACAGTCATCGACAGTCACCAACAGACATCGACAGTCACCAACAGACATCACCAACAGTCATCGACAGTCACCAACAGACATCGACAGTCACAACAGACATCACCAACAGTCATCGACAGTCACCGACAGTCATCAACAGTCATCGACAGTCATCAACAGTCACCAACAGACATCACCAAAAGTCACCAACAGTCATTAGCATTCATCGACAGTCATCGACAGTCACCAACAGACGTCGACAGTCATTGACAGTCATCGACAGTCACCAACAGACATCACCAAAAGTCACCAACAGTCATCAGCAGTCATCGACAGTTATCGACAGTCACCAACAGACATCGACAGTCACCAACAGACATCGACAGTCATTGACAGTCATCGACAGTCACCAACAGTCATCAACAGTCACCAACAGTCATCAACAGTCATCAACAGTCATCAACAGTCACCAACAGACATCACCAACAGTCATCAACAGTCATCAACAGTCACCAACTGACATCACCAACAGTCATCAACAGTCATCGACAGTCATCAACAGTCACCAACAGACATCGACAGTCACCAACAGACATCGACAGTCACCAACAGACATCGACAGTCACCAACAGTCATCGACAGTCACCAACAGACATCGACAGTCACCAACAGTCACCGACAGACATCAACAGACATCGACAGTCATCGACAGTCACCAACAGACATCGACAGTCACCAACAGTCATCAACAGTCATCAACAGACATCGACAGTCACCAACAGACATCAAAAGTTATCAACAGTCACCAACAGTCATCAACAGTCACCAACAGTCATCGACAGTCACCCACAGTCACCAACAGACATCACCAACAGTCATTGACAGTCACCAACAGACATCGACAGTCACAACAGACATCACCAACAGTCATCGACAGTCACCAACAGACATCAAAAGTTATCAACAGTCACCAACAGTCATCGACAGTCACCGACAGACATCACCAACAGTCATCGACAGTCACCAACAGACATCGACAGTCACAACAGACATCACCAACAGTCATCGACAGTCATCGACAGTCACCGACAGTCACCGACAGTCACCGACAGTCACCGACAGTCACCAACAGTCATCAACAGTCATCAACAGGCACCAACAGTCATCAACAGACAGACTGCTGCAGTGTGACTGATCAGAATCTATTGTTAGATTTAAAATCTTCATCTTTAGAGGAACTCTTCCTCTTGTTCTGGTTAAAGGTCACTGAGACTTTGCTGATCTACAACCTTTACACAATGAGGAGGAGGAGGAGAAGAAGAGAGGAAGAGATGGAGGAAGAGGAGAGGAAGAGATGGAGGAGGAGAGAGGAAGAGATGGAGGAAGAGGAGGAGCAGGAGGACGAGGGTTTACCTGCTCTGGTCATCATCTCCAGCTCAGACACTGAGTCCTTCAGCGGCTGCATACCTTTAGTGGTCTGGCTGAAGGAGACATCCTGACTGTCATTCACACCTCCTCCTCCTCCTGCTGCTCCTGCTGCTCCTCCTCCTCCTCCAACCAGAGCTGGCTTCAGACGAGGCTCCATGTCCAGCTCAAACTGCAGCAGCAAACACAGCAGAGACATTTCTTATCAAAGCTGATTTAATCAAACAGTTCCAGGATCTAATCTGAAAACTACAGGAACTAACTCTTGCTGACTCCTCCCACCCCTCTCCCGCTGACTCCTCCCACCTCTCTCCCCCTGACTCCTCCCACCCCTCTCCCGCTGACTCCTCCCACCCCTCTCCCACTGACTCCTCCCACCCCTCTCCCGCTGACTCCTCCCAACCCTCTCCCCCTCTCCTGCTGACTCCTCCCACCCCTCTCCCGCTGACTCCTCCCAACCCTCTCCCCCTCTCCTGCTGACTCCTCCCACCTCTCTCCTGCTGACTCCTCCCACCCCTCTCCCGCTGACTCCTCCCAACCCTCTCCCCCTCTCCTGCTGACTCCTCCCACCTCTCTCCTGCTGACTCCTCCCACCTCTCTCACGGTGACTCCTCCCACCTCTCTCCTCACCTGCACTGAGCTGTTGTCAAACATCTCCAGGGTCATCTCCTCCTCCTCCTCGTCTTCCTCCTGCAGCGCTGCCAGGCTGAGCCCCACCACTCCTCCTGCTCCTCCTCCCCCCTCCTCAGCCTCCAGCTCCTCCTGGAGGCCCGAGGAGTCGTAGTACTGCAGGAAGACGGGAGCCCGGCTGGAGTTCCTCTGGATCTCGACCCGCAGGATGCCGTCGCGAGGCCAGCGCTCCCTCACCACCTCCAGACAGTTGATGGGCGAGCGAGAGAAGGCGATGTGGATGTAGGCGAGGATGAAGAGGACGAAGAGCGCCTGACCAGGAGCAGAGGAGCAGAGAGGAACAGAGAGGAGGAGAGAGGAACAGAGAGGAGCAGAGAGGAGGAGAGAGGAGGAGAGAGGAACAGAGAGGAACAGAGAGGAGGAGAGAGGAACAGAGAGGAGCAGAGAGGAACAGAGAGGAACAGAGAGGAACAGAGAGGAGGAGAGAGGAACAGAGAGGAGCAGAGAGGAACAGAGAGGAGGAGAGAGGAACAGAGAGGAGCAGAGAGGAACAGAGAGGAGGAGAGAGGAACAGAGAGGAACAGAGAGGAGGAGAGAGGAACAGAGAGGAACAGAGAGGAGGAGAGAGGAACAGAGAGGAACAGAGAGGAGCAGAGAGGAACAGAGAGGAGGAGAGAGGAACAGAGAGGAACAGAGGGAGGAGAGAGGAACAGAGAGGAGCAGAGAGGAACAGAGAGGAACAGAGAGGAGGAGAGAGGAACAGAGAGGAACAGAGAGGAACAGAGAGGAGGAGAGAGGAACAGAGAGGAACAGAGAGGAACAGAGAGGAGGAGAGAGGAACAGAGAGGAGGAGAGAGGAACAGAGAGGAACAGAGAGGAACAGAGAGGAGGAGAGAGGAACAGAGAGGAGGAGAGAGGAACAGAGAGGAACAGAGAGGAACAGAGAGGAGGAGAGAGGAACAGAGAGGAGCAGAGAGGAACAGAGAGGAGGAGAGAGGAACAGAGAGGAACAGAGAGGAGGAGAGAGGAACAGAGAGGAACAGAGAGGAGCAGAGAGGAACAGAGAGGAACAGAGAGGAACAGAGAGGAGGAGAGAGGAACAGAGAGGAGGAGAGAGGAACAGAGAGGAGCAGAGAGGAACAGAGAGGAACAGAGAGGAGGAGAGAGGAACAGAGAGGAACAGAGAGGAACAGAGAGGAACAGAGAGGAGGAGAGAGGAACAGAGAGGAGGAGAGAGGAACAGAGAGGAACAGAGAGGAGGAGAGAGGAACAGAGAGGAGCAGAGAGGAACAGAGAGGAACAGAGAGGAGGAGAGAAGAACAGAGAGGAGGAGAGAGGAGCAGAGAGAAACAGAGAGGAGGAGAGAGGAGCAGAGAGGAGCAGAGAGGAGCAGAGAGGAACAGAGAGGAGCAGAGAGGAACAGAGAGGAACAGAGAGGAGGAGAGAGGAACAGAGAGGAACAGCGAGGAGGAGAGAGGAGCAGAGAGGAGCAGAGAGGAACAGAGAGGAACAGAGAGGAGCAGAGAGGAGCAGAGAGGAACAGAGAGGAACAGAGAGGAACAGAGAGGAACAGAGAGGAGCAGAGAGGAGGAGAGAGGAACAGAGAGGAGCAGAGAGGAACAGGGAGGAGGAGAGAGGAGCAGGGAGGAACAGAGAGGAGCAGAGAGGAGCAGAGAGGAGCAGGGAGGAGGAGAGAGGAGCAGAGAGGAGCAGGGAGGAACAGAGAGGAGCAGGGAGGAGCAGGGAGGAAGAGAGAGGAGCAGAGAGGAGCAGGGAGGAACAGAGAGGAGCAGAGAGGAGTAGAGAGGAGTTAATACTGTCATGGAGAACGCCTCCTCTAACACAATGCTAGGCTTATTAACATTCAGTTAACCGCGAGGTAACGGCAGCTCGCCGTTACCAGATGTTGAGTAACAGTAAATGTGAAACTAAACACTAACGGTTAACTGAACACATCTGGAACACATGTGGAACTGGCTTAAATAAACGAAAGGTCGAATTTTAACAAATGTATTCATTGATTTGTGTGTGTATTTCTGTGTGTATTTCTGTGTGTGTATTTCTGTGGCGTCGTGAGTCTGGCGGTAAATGATATGTGCCAGCCAATCAGGTGAGCAGACTCCACTATAAAAGGGTTGTGATGCAACCTGACCTCGGCCCGCCACACCTCGTCTCTCTACAGGAGGTGTTTCACACTTTGTCTCTCTACAGGAGGTGTTTCACACTTTGTCTCTCTACAGGAGGTGTTTCACACCTCGTCTCTCTATAGGAGCCGTTTCACACCTCGTCTCTAAAGAGGAGGCGTTTCACACCTCGTCTCTCTATAGGAGGTGTTTCACACTTTGTCTCTCTACAGGAGGCGTTTCACACCTCATCTCTCTATAGGAGGTGTTTCACACTTTGTCTCTCTATAGGAGGCGTTTCACACCTCGTCTCTCTATAGGAGGTGTTTCACACTTTGTCTCTCTATAGGAGCCGTCTCACACTTTGTCTCTCTATAGGAGCCGTTTCACACCTCGTCTCTCTATAGGAGCCGTTTCACACCTCGTCTCTCTATAGGAGCCGTTTCACACCTCGTCTCTCTATAGGAGCCGTCTCACACTTTGTCTCTCTATAGGAGCCGTTTCACACCTCGTCTCTCTATAGGAGCCGTTTCACACCTCGTCTCTAAAGAGGAGGTGTTTCACACCTCGTCTCTCTATAGGAGGTGTTTCACACTTTGTCTCTCTACAGGAGGCGTTTCACACCTCGTCTCTCTATAGGAGGTGTTTCACACCTCGTGTCTCTATAGGAGGTGTTTCACACTTTGTCTCTCTACAGGAGGCGTTTCACACCTCGTCTCTCTATAGGAGGTGTTTCACACTTTGTCTCTCTACAGGAGGCGTTTCACACCTCGTCTCTCTATAGGAGGCGTTTCACACCTCGTCTCTCTATAGGAGGTGTTTCACACTTTGTCTCTCTACAGGAGGCGTTTCACACCTCGTCTCTCTATAGGAGGTGTTTCACACTTTGTCTCTCTACAGGAGGCGTTTCACACCTCGTCTCTCTATAGGAGGCGTTTCACACCTCGTCTCTCTATAGGAGGTGTTTCACACTTTGTCTCTCTATAGGAGCCGTCTCACACTTTGTCTCTCTATAGGAGTCGTTTCACACCTCGTCTCTCTATAGGAGCCGTCTCACACTTCGTCTCTCTATAGGAGCCGTTTCACACCTCGTCTCTCTATAGGAGGTGTTTCACACTTTGTCTCTCTATAGGAGCCGTTTCACACCTCGTCTCTCTATAGGAGGTGTTTCACACTTTGTCTCTCTATAGGAGCCGTTTCACACCTCGTCTCTCTATAGGAGCCGTTTCACACCTCGTGTCTCGTTCCTACCTTGAGCAGGACGAAGAACTCGAACACTCTCCTGAAGGAGGGGGGGAAGAGGCGTGCGTAGGTGACGGCCATCTTGAAGAAGAGGGCGTGAAAGAGGCGGTCCCGGACGTTGATGAGGGGGTTCTGGTTGATGTTGGGGTTCCTGACCCGGTTGGGAGGAGTCCCCATGTTGTTGTTGTTGTTGTTGTTCAGAGGGACGTTGTTGTTGTTGGCCTGGTTCTCAGACATGATCTCACTCTGCAGGAACAGCTGCTTCTAGGTCAGCATGGCTGGCGGGCCGCGTCCTCACAGGAAGACTCTGACCTCAGATCAGGTGATGAAGGGCTCTATTCACACCTGATGAGAGCTGAGGGACTCAACTACTTCACACAGACCACACTGAAAATGAACCAGAGAGAACTTTGATTAATGAACCGATCGTTTCACACGTTTATCGATTAATGAGCCTGAACGTCACGATGAGGACGGGTTGTTAACAAATGTCTCAGAACTCTGTCCATGCTAACGATGCTAACGATGCTAACGATGCTAACGATGCTAACCGTGATTACCTGTTACTGAGTCTGTGTCCATGCTAACGATGCTAACGGTGCTAACGGTTCCTCTCCGGTGTTGTCATCTGATCAAACGGACCAGAACCGCAGCAGCTCTCCGGTTAGCCTCCAGTAGAGCAGCTAGCAGCAGCAGCTGGTTGACCAGTAGCGTTAGCAGTGTAGTAGAGCTGTTAGCTGGGTGTTAGCAGCTAGCAGGTTCAGACTCTGTGGAGCATCTAGTTTAATCTGAAACACCTGAGACTAACGGAGCTAACGATGCTAACACAGCTAGCACAGCTAGCAGAGACTGACGGCTGCTGAGCGGAACAACAACCACACCGGAAATACGGGTCCTCCTGAGTGTGGGCGCTGAACCCTGACACAGGTCTGACAGGTGCAAAGCCTTTATTCTGTTATAACTATGAGTTATTCTGTTATAACTATGAGTTATTCTGTTATAACTATGAGTTATTCTGTTATAATAATGAGTTATTATGTTATAATAATGAGTTATTATGTTATAATTATGAGTTATTCTGTTATAATAATGAGTTATTCTGTTATAACTATGAGTTATTCTGTTATAATAATGAATTATTATGTTATAATAATGAGTTATTATGTTATAATTATGAGTTATTATGTTATAATTATGAGTTATTATGTTATAACTATGAGTTATTCTGTTATAACTATGAGTTATTATGTTATAACTATGAGTTATTCTGTTATAATAATGAGTTATTATGTTATAATAATGAGTTATTATGTTATAATTATGAGTTATTCTGTTATAATAATGAGTTATTCTGTTATAACTATGAGTTATTCTGTTATAATAATGAATTATTATGTTATAATAATGAGTTATTATGTTATAATTATGAGTTATTATGTTATAATTATGAGTTATTATGTTATAACTATGAGTTATTCTGTTATAACTATGAGTTATTCTGTTATAACTATGAGTTATTCTGTTATAACTATGAGTTATTCTGTTATAACTATGAGTTATTCTGTTATAATAATGAGTTATTATGTTATAATAATGAGTTATTATGTTATAATTATGAGTTATTATGTTATAACTATGAGTTATTCTGTTATAACTATGAGTTATTATGTTATAACTATGAGTTATTCTGTTATAATAATGAGTTATTATGTTATAATAATGAGTTATGTTATAATTATGAGTTATTATGTTATAACTATGAGTTATTCTGTTATAACTATGAGTTATTATGTTATAACTATGAGTTATTCTGTTATAACTATGAGTTATTCTGTTATAATAATGAGTTATTATGTTATAATAATGAGTTATTATGTTATAATTATGAGTTATTCTGTTATAATAATGAGTTATTCTGTTATAACTATGAGTTATTCTGTTATAATAATGAGTTATTATGTTATAATAATGAGTTATGTTATAATTATGAGTTATTATGTTATAACTATGAGTTATTCTGTTATAACTATGAGTTATTATGTTATAACTATGAGTTATTCTGTTATAACTATGAGTTATTCTGTTATAATAATGAGTTATTATGTTATAATAATGAGTTATTATGTTATAATTATGAGTTATTCTGTTATAATAATGAGTTATTATGTTATAACTATGAGTTATTATGTTATAATAATGAGTTATTATGTTATAATTATCAAATCAAATCAAATCAAATCAATTTATTTTTGTATAGCGTCAAATCACAACAGAAGTCATCTCAAGACGCTTTATATATAGAGCAGGTCTATGACCGTACACCATAGTTTTGAGACCCAACAGGATCCACCAAGCGCACTGTGGCCAGGAAAAACTCCCCGATTACTGGGAAGAAACCTGGAGCAGAACCGGGCGCAGGGCGGGCGGCCATCTGCCGAGACCGGCTGGGGGGATAGATAGATAGAGTGAGAGAGAGAGAGAGAGAGAGATAGAGAGAGAAAGATATAGAAGCAGCCACAATAGCAGTCTAGCAGCTGTAATAGCTAATACAAGTAGGGCGGATAACACAAAACCAATAGTGGTGGATGGAAAGAGTGATAATACAACTATCGGAAAGCCAGCACTGTCCAGCATCTCTCCTCAGTACGTCCATGTGTATTGGTGTGGGACGTTCCTGCGATCGATGCCCGTGCGTTGGTTCCTGCAGCATCAGCATGCTTGCTGGGAGCTCTTGATGTCTTTGGCAGTGATTGAGAAGTGTTATTCTCCAGGCTGCCACATTGTCACTAGGTGTTGGAAATCCCTCGTTAGCATTGGTAGTCCCTCGTACAGACGTAGTTAATTAGGGATGGTAGCAGTTGGTGTCAAGCAGGCACCGACGCGGCAGCAGATGCAGCCACAATACCGGAGACCACCAAGATCCAGGTGAAACCCTGCTCCAAGTGTGCCCATGCTCCAGGTATAACCTCGCTCCCGGTGTGATCCCGCTCCAGGTATGACCTCACTCCAGGTGTGACCCCGCTCCACGGTTAGCTGCGAGACAAGGAGGCACAAGGACTCCCGGGAAGGAATGAAGTTAGTAACAACATGGACATGGGACATGAGTATATACAGAAGGAGAGGGGAGCTCAGTGTGTCATAGGAAGTTCCTTATGACAGTGTGTCATAGGAAGTCCCCCGGCAGTCTATGCCTATAGCAGCTTAAGTATAAGCGTTATCAAAGAGGAAAGTCTTTAGCCTACTCTTAAATGTAGAGACGGTGTCTGCCTCCCGGACTGAAACTGGGAGCTGGTTCTAGAGAAGAGGAGCTTGATAGCTGAAGGCTCTGGCTCCCATTCTACGTTTGGAGACTCTAGGAACCTCAAGTAACCCTGCATTCTGTGAGCGCAGTGCTCTAGTGGGGTAGTAGGGTACTATGAGCTCTTTAAGATATGATGGGGCCTGACCGTTTAGCGCTTTGTAGGTGAGGAGGACGATTTTAAAATCTATTCTGGATTTTACAGGCAGCCAGTGCAGAGAAGCTAATACAGGCGTAATATGATCTCTTTTTCTAGTTCTAGTCAGTACACGTGCTGCAGCATTCTGGATCAACTGGAGAGTCTTAAGAGACTTATTGGAGCAGCCTGATAATAAGGAATTGCAGTAATCGAGTCTAGAGGTAACAAATGCATGGACTAATTTTTCTGCATCATTTTGACACAGGATGTGTCTGATCTTCGAAATGTTACGTAGATGAAAGAAGGCAGTCCGTGAGGTTTGTTTTATGTGAGAGTTGAAGGACTTATGAGTTATTCTGTTATAATAATGAGTTATTATGTTATAACTATGAGTTATTATGTTATAACTATGAGTTATTATGTTATAACTATGAGTTATTCTGTTATAACTATGAGTTATTCTGTTATAACTATGAGTTATTCTGTTATAACTATGAGTTATTCTGTTATAATAATGAGTTATTATGTTATAATTATGAGTTATTATGTTATAATTATGAGTTATTATGTTATAACTATGAGTTATTCTGTTATAACTATGAGTTATTCTGTTATAACTATGAGTTATTCTGTTATAACTATGAGTTATTCTGTTATAACTATGAGTTATTCTGTTATAATAATGAGTTATTATGTTATAATAATGAGTTATTATGTTATAATTATGAGTTATTATGTTATAACTATGAGTTATTCTGTTATAACTATGAGTTATTATGTTATAACTATGAGTTATTCTGTTATAATAATGAGTTATTATGTTATAATAATGAGTTATTATGTTATAATTATGAGTTATTATGTTATAACTATGAGTTATTCTGTTATAACTATGAGTTATTATGTTATAACTATGAGTTATTCTGTTATAACTATGAGTTATTCTGTTATAATAATGAGTTATTATGTTATAATAATGAGTTATTATGTTATAATTATGAGTTATTCTGTTATAATAATGAGTTATTCTGTTATAACTATGAGTTATTCTGTTATAATAATGAATTATTATGTTATAATAATGAGTTATTATGTTATAATTATGAGTTATTATGTTATAATTATGAGTTATTATGTTATAACTATGAGTTATTATGTTATAATTATGAGTTATTATGTTATAACTATGAGTTATTCTGTTATAATAATGAGTTATTATGTTATAACTATGAGTTATTATGTTATAATAATGAGTTATTATGTTATAATAATGAGTTATTATGTTATAATTATGAGTTATTCTGTTATAACTATGAGTTATTCTGTTATAACTATGAGTTATGTTATAACTATGAGTTATTCTGTTATAACTGTGAGTTATTCTGTTATAATAATGAGTTATTATGTTATAATAATGAGTTATTATGTTATAATTATGAGTTATTCTGTTATAATAATGAGTTATTCTGTTATAACTATGAGTTATTCTGTTATAACTATGAGTTATTATGTTATAACTATGAGTTATTATGTTATAATTATGAGTTATTATGTTATAACTATGAGTTATTCTGTTATAATAATGAGTTATTATGTTATAATAATGAGTTATTATGTTATAATAATGAGTTATTATGTTATAATTATGAGTTATTCTGTTATAACTATGAGTTATTCTGTTATAACTATGAGTTATGTTATAACTATGAGTTATTCTGTTATAACTGTGAGTTATTCTGTTATAATAATGAGTTATTATGTTATAATAATGAGTTATTATGTTATAATTATGAGTTATTCTGTTATAATAATGAGTTATTCTGTTATAACTATGAGTTATTATGTTATAATTATGAGTTATTATGTTATAACTGAGTTATTATGTTATAACTATAAGTTATTCTGTTATAATAATGAGTTATTATGTTATAACTATGAGTTATTATGTTATAATAATGAGTTATTATGTTATAATTATGAGTTATTCTGTTATAATAATGAGTTATTATGTTATAACTATGAGTTATTATGTTATAACTATGAGTTATTATGTTATAATAATGAGTTATTATGTTATAATTATGAGTTATTATGTTATAACTATGAGTTATTCTGTTATAATAATGAGTTATTATGTTATAATAATGAGTTATTCTGTTATAATTATGAGTTATTCTGTTATAATTATGAGTTATTATGTTATAATGAGTTATTATGTTATAATTATGAGTTATTCTGTTATAACTATGAGTTATTCTGTTATAACTATGAGTTATTCTGTTATAACTATGAGTTATTCTGTTATAATAATGAGTTATTATGTTATAATTATGAGTTATTCTGTTATAATTATGAGTTATTATGTTATAACTATGAGTTATTCTGTTATAATTATGAGTTATTCTGTTATAACTATGAGTTATTATGTTATAACTATGAGTTATTCTGTTATAATAATGAGTTATTATGTTATAATAATGAGTTATTATGTTATAATTATGAGTTATTCTGTTATAATAATGAGTTATTCTGTTATAACTATGAGTTATTCTGTTATAACTATGAGTTATTATGTTATAACTATGAGTTATTCTGTTATAACTATGAGTTATTCTGTTATAACTATGAGTTATTCTGTTATAACTATGAGTTATTCTGTTATAACAATGAGTTATTATGTTATAATAATGAGTTATTATGTTATAATTATGAGTTATTATGTTATAATTATGAGTTATTATGTTATAACTATGAGTTATTATGTTATAACTATGAGTTATTCTGTTATAATAATGAGTTATTATGTTATAATAATGAGTTATTATGTTATAATTATGAGTTATTATGTTATAACTATGAGTTATTCTGTTATAACTATGAGTTATGTTATAACTATGAGTTATTCTGTTATAACTATGAGTTATTCTGTTATAATAATGAGTTATTATGTTATAATAATGAGTTATTATGTTATAATTATGAGTTATTCTGTTATAATAATGAGTTATTCTGTTATAACTATGAGTTATTCTGTTATAATAATGAATTATTATGATATAATAATGAGTTATTATGTTATAATTATGAGTTATTATGTTATAATTATGAGTTATTATGTTATAACTATGAGTTATTATGTTATAATTATGAGTTATTATGTTATAACTATGAGTTATTCTGTTATAATAATGAGTTATTATGTTATAACTATGAGTTATTATGTTATAATAATGAGTTATTATGTTATAATAATGAGTTATTATGTTATAATTATGAGTTATTCTGTTATAACTATGAGTTATTCTGTTATAACTATGAGTTATGTTATAACTATGAGTTATTCTGTTATAACTGTGAGTTATTCTGTTATAATAATGAGTTATTATGTTATAATAATGAGTTATTATGTTATAATTATGAGTTATTCTGTTATAATAATGAGTTATTCTGTTATAACTATGAGTTATTCTGTTATAATTATGAGTTATTATGTTATAACTATGAGTTATTATGTTATAATTATGAGTTATTATGTTATAACTATGAGTTATTCTGTTATAATAATGAGTTATTATGTTATAACTATGAGTTATTATGTTATAATAATGAGTTATTATGTTATAATTATGAGTTATTCTGTTATAACTATGAGTTATTCTGTTATAACTATGAGTTATGTTATAACTATGAGTTATTCTGTTATAACTGTGAGTTATTCTGTTATAATAATGAGTTATTATGTTATAATAATGAGTTATTATGTTATAATTATGAGTTATTCTGTTATAATAATGAGTTATTCTGTTATAACTATGAGTTATTATGTTATAATTATGAGTTATTATGTTATAACTGAGTTATTATGTTATAACTATAAGTTATTCTGTTATAATAATGAGTTATTATGTTATAACTATGAGTTATTATGTTATAATAATGAGTTATTATGTTATAATTATGAGTTATTCTGTTATAATAATGAGTTATTATGTTATAACTATGAGTTATTATGTTATAACTATGAGTTATTATGTTATAATAATGAGTTATTATGTTATAATTATGAGTTATTATGTTATAACTATGAGTTATTCTGTTATAATAATGAGTTATTATGTTATAATAATGAGTTATTCTGTTATAATTATGAGTTATTCTGTTATAATTATGAGTTATTATGTTATAATGAGTTATTATGTTATAATTATGAGTTATTCTGTTATAACTATGAGTTATTCTGTTATAACTATGAGTTATTCTGTTATAACTATGAGTTATTCTGTTATAATAATGAGTTATTATGTTATAATTATGAGTTATTCTGTTATAATTATGAGTTATTATGTTATAACTATGAGTTATTCTGTTATAATTATGAGTTATTCTGTTATAACTATGAGTTATTATGTTATAACTATGAGTTATTCTGTTATAATAATGAGTTATTATGTTATAATAATGAGTTATTATGTTATAATTATGAGTTATTCTGTTATAATAATGAGTTATTCTGTTATAACTATGAGTTATTCTGTTATAACTATGAGTTATTATGTTATAACTATGAGTTATTCTGTTATAACTATGAGTTATTCTGTTATAACTATGAGTTATTCTGTTATAACTATGAGTTATTCTGTTATAACAATGAGTTATTATGTTATAATAATGAGTTATTATGTTATAATTATGAGTTATTATGTTATAATTATGAGTTATTATGTTATAACTATGAGTTATTATGTTATAACTATGAGTTATTCTGTTATAATAATGAGTTATTATGTTATAATAATGAGTTATTATGTTATAATTATGAGTTATTATGTTATAACTATGAGTTATTCTGTTATAACTATGAGTTATGTTATAACTATGAGTTATTCTGTTATAACTATGAGTTATTCTGTTATAATAATGAGTTATTATGTTATAATAATGAGTTATTATGTTATAATTATGAGTTATTCTGTTATAATAATGAGTTATTCTGTTATAACTATGAGTTATTCTGTTATAATAATGAATTATTATGATATAATAATGAGTTATTATGTTATAATTATGAGTTATTATGTTATAATTATGAGTTATTATGTTATAACTATGAGTTATTATGTTATAATTATGAGTTATTATGTTATAACTATGAGTTATTCTGTTATAATAATGAGTTATTATGTTATAACTATGAGTTATTATGTTATAATAATGAGTTATTATGTTATAATAATGAGTTATTATGTTATAATTATGAGTTATTCTGTTATAACTATGAGTTATTCTGTTATAACTATGAGTTATGTTATAACTATGAGTTATTCTGTTATAACTGTGAGTTATTCTGTTATAATAATGAGTTATTATGTTATAATAATGAGTTATTATGTTATAATTATGAGTTATTCTGTTATAATAATGAGTTATTCTGTTATAACTATGAGTTATTCTGTTATAATTATGAGTTATTATGTTATAACTATGAGTTATTATGTTATAATTATGAGTTATTATGTTATAACTATGAGTTATTCTGTTATAATAATGAGTTATTATGTTATAACTATGAGTTATTATGTTATAATAATGAGTTATTATGTTATAATTATGAGTTATTCTGTTATAACTATGAGTTATTCTGTTATAACTATGAGTTATGTTATAACTATGAGTTATTCTGTTATAACTGTGAGTTATTCTGTTATAATAATGAGTTATTATGTTATAATAATGAGTTATTATGTTATAATTATGAGTTATTCTGTTATAATAATGAGTTATTCTGTTATAACTATGAGTTATTATGTTATAATTATGAGTTATTATGTTATAACTGAGTTATTATGTTATAACTATAAGTTATTCTGTTATAATAATGAGTTATTATGTTATAACTATGAGTTATTATGTTATAATAATGAGTTATTATGTTATAATTATGAGTTATTCTGTTATAATAATGAGTTATTATGTTATAACTGAGTTATTATGTTATAACTATGAGTTATTATGTTATAATAATGAGTTATTATGTTATAATTATGAGTTATTATGTTATAACTATGAGTTATTCTGTTATAATAATGAGTTATTATGTTATAATAATGAGTTATTCTGTTATAATTATGAGTTATTCTGTTATAATTATGAGTTATTATGTTATAATGAGTTATTATGTTATAATTATGAGTTATTCTGTTATAACTATGAGTTATTCTGTTATAACTATGAGTTATTCTGTTATAACTATGAGTTATTCTGTTATAATAATGAGTTATTATGTTATAATTATGAGTTATTCTGTTATAATTATGAGTTATTATGTTATAACTATGAGTTATTCTGTTATAATTATGAGTTATTCTGTTATAACTATGAGTTATTATGTTATAACTATGAGTTATTCTGTTATAATAATGAGTTATTATGTTATAATAATGAGTTATTATGTTATAATTATGAGTTATTCTGTTATAATAATGAGTTATTCTGTTATAACTATGAGTTATTCTGTTATAACTATGAGTTATTATGTTATAACTATGAGTTATTCTGTTATAACTATGAGTTATTCTGTTATAACTATGAGTTATTCTGTTATAACTATGAGTTATTCTGTTATAACAATGAGTTATTATGTTATAATAATGAGTTATTATGTTATAATTATGAGTTATTATGTTATAATTATGAGTTATTATGTTATAACTATGAGTTATTATGTTATAACTATGAGTTATTCTGTTATAATAATGAGTTATTATGTTATAATAATGAGTTATTATGTTATAATTATGAGTTATTATGTTATAACTATGAGTTATTCTGTTATAACTATGAGTTATGTTATAACTATGAGTTATTCTGTTATAACTATGAGTTATTCTGTTATAATAATGAGTTATTATGTTATAATAATGAGTTATTATGTTATAATTATGAGTTATTCTGTTATAATAATGAGTTATTCTGTTATAACTATGAGTTATTCTGTTATAATAATGAATTATTATGATATAATAATGAGTTATTATGTTATAATTATGAGTTATTATGTTATAATTATGAGTTATTATGTTATAACTATGAGTTATTATGTTATAATTATGAGTTATTATGTTATAACTATGAGTTATTCTGTTATAATAATGAGTTATTATGTTATAACTATGAGTTATTATGTTATAATAATGAGTTATTATGTTATAATAATGAGTTATTATGTTATAATTATGAGTTATTCTGTTATAACTATGAGTTATTCTGTTATAACTATGAGTTATGTTATAACTATGAGTTATTCTGTTATAACTGTGAGTTATTCTGTTATAATAATGAGTTATTATGTTATAATAATGAGTTATTATGTTATAATTATGAGTTATTCTGTTATAATAATGAGTTATTCTGTTATAACTATGAGTTATTCTGTTATAATTATGAGTTATTATGTTATAACTATGAGTTATTATGTTATAATTATGAGTTATTATGTTATAACTATGAGTTATTCTGTTATAATAATGAGTTATTATGTTATAACTATGAGTTATTATGTTATAATAATGAGTTATTATGTTATAATTATGAGTTATTCTGTTATAACTATGAGTTATTCTGTTATAACTATGAGTTATGTTATAACTATGAGTTATTCTGTTATAACTGTGAGTTATTCTGTTATAATAATGAGTTATTATGTTATAATAATGAGTTATTATGTTATAATTATGAGTTATTCTGTTATAATAATGAGTTATTCTGTTATAACTATGAGTTATTATGTTATAATTATGAGTTATTATGTTATAACTGAGTTATTATGTTATAACTATAAGTTATTCTGTTATAATAATGAGTTATTATGTTATAACTATGAGTTATTATGTTATAATAATGAGTTATTATGTTATAATTATGAGTTATTCTGTTATAATAATGAGTTATTATGTTATAACTATGAGTTATTATGTTATAACTATGAGTTATTATGTTATAATAATGAGTTATTATGTTATAATTATGAGTTATTATGTTATAACTATGAGTTATTCTGTTATAATAATGAGTTATTATGTTATAATAATGAGTTATTCTGTTATAATTATGAGTTATTCTGTTATAATTATGAGTTATTATGTTATAATGAGTTATTATGTTATAATTATGAGTTATTCTGTTATAACTATGAGTTATTCTGTTATAACTATGAGTTATTCTGTTATAACTATGAGTTATTCTGTTATAATAATGAGTTATTATGTTATAATTATGAGTTATTCTGTTATAATTATGAGTTATTATGTTATAACTATGAGTTATTCTGTTATAATTATGAGTTATTCTGTTATAACTATGAGTTATTATGTTATAACTATGAGTTATTCTGTTATAATAATGAGTTATTATGTTATAATAATGAGTTATTATGTTATAATTATGAGTTATTCTGTTATAATAATGAGTTATTCTGTTATAACTATGAGTTATTCTGTTATAACTATGAGTTATTATGTTATAACTATGAGTTATTCTGTTATAACTATGAGTTATTCTGTTATAACTATGAGTTATTCTGTTATAACTATGAGTTATTCTGTTATAACAATGAGTTATTATGTTATAATAATGAGTTATTATGTTATAATTATGAGTTATTATGTTATAATTATGAGTTATTATGTTATAACTATGAGTTATTATGTTATAACTATGAGTTATTCTGTTATAATAATGAGTTATTATGTTATAATAATGAGTTATTATGTTATAATTATGAGTTATTATGTTATAACTATGAGTTATTCTGTTATAACTATGAGTTATGTTATAACTATGAGTTATTCTGTTATAACTATGAGTTATTCTGTTATAATAATGAGTTATTATGTTATAATAATGAGTTATTATGTTATAATTATGAGTTATTCTGTTATAATAATGAGTTATTCTGTTATAACTATGAGTTATTCTGTTATAATAATGAATTATTATGATATAATAATGAGTTATTATGTTATAATTATGAGTTATTATGTTATAATTATGAGTTATTATGTTATAACTATGAGTTATTATGTTATAATTATGAGTTATTATGTTATAACTATGAGTTATTCTGTTATAATAATGAGTTATTATGTTATAACTATGAGTTATTATGTTATAATAATGAGTTATTATGTTATAATAATGAGTTATTATGTTATAATTATGAGTTATTCTGTTATAACTATGAGTTATTCTGTTATAACTATGAGTTATGTTATAACTATGAGTTATTCTGTTATAACTGTGAGTTATTCTGTTATAATAATGAGTTATTATGTTATAATAATGAGTTATTATGTTATAATTATGAGTTATTCTGTTATAATAATGAGTTATTCTGTTATAACTATGAGTTATTCTGTTATAATTATGAGTTATTATGTTATAACTATGAGTTATTATGTTATAATTATGAGTTATTATGTTATAACTATGAGTTATTCTGTTATAATAATGAGTTATTATGTTATAACTATGAGTTATTATGTTATAATAATGAGTTATTATGTTATAATTATGAGTTATTCTGTTATAACTATGAGTTATTCTGTTATAACTATGAGTTATGTTATAACTATGAGTTATTCTGTTATAACTGTGAGTTATTCTGTTATAATAATGAGTTATTATGTTATAATAATGAGTTATTATGTTATAATTATGAGTTATTCTGTTATAATAATGAGTTATTCTGTTATAACTATGAGTTATTATGTTATAATTATGAGTTATTATGTTATAACTGAGTTATTATGTTATAACTATAAGTTATTCTGTTATAATAATGAGTTATTATGTTATAACTATGAGTTATTATGTTATAATAATGAGTTATTATGTTATAATTATGAGTTATTCTGTTATAATAATGAGTTATTATGTTATAACTATGAGTTATTATGTTATAACTATGAGTTATTATGTTATAATAATGAGTTATTATGTTATAATTATGAGTTATTATGTTATAACTATGAGTTATTCTGTTATAATAATGAGTTATTATGTTATAATAATGAGTTATTCTGTTATAATTATGAGTTATTCTGTTATAATTATGAGTTATTATGTTATAATGAGTTATTATGTTATAATTATGAGTTATTCTGTTATAACTATGAGTTATTCTGTTATAACTATGAGTTATTCTGTTATAACTATGAGTTATTCTGTTATAATAATGAGTTATTATGTTATAATTATGAGTTATTCTGTTATAATTATGAGTTATTATGTTATAACTATGAGTTATTCTGTTATAATTATGAGTTATTCTGTTATAACTATGAGTTATTATGTTATAACTATGAGTTATTCTGTTATAATAATGAGTTATTATGTTATAATAATGAGTTATTATGTTATAATTATGAGTTATTCTGTTATAATTATGAGTTATTATGTTATAACTATGAGTTATTCTGTTATAACTATGAGTTATTATGTTATAACTATGAGTTATTCTGTTATAACTATGAGTTATTATGTTATAACTATGAGTTATTCTGTTATAACTATGAGTTATTCTGTTATAACTATGAGTTATTATGTTATAATAATGAGTTATTATGTTATAATTATGAGTTATTATGTTATAATTATGAGTTATTATGTTATAACTATGAGTTATTATGTTATAACTATGAGTTATTCTGTTATAATAATGAGTTATTATGTTATAATAATGAGTTATTATGTTATAATTATGAGTTATTCTGTTATAACTATGAGTTATTCTGTTATAACTATGAGTTATGTTATAACTATGAGTTATTCTGTTATAACTGTGAGTTATTCTGTTATAATAATGAGTTATTATGTTATAATAATGAGTTATTATGTTATAATTATGAGTTATTCTGTTATAATAATGAGTTATTCTGTTATAACTATGAGTTATTCTGTTATAATAATGAATTATTATGATATAATAATGAGTTATTATGTTATAATTATGAGTTATTCTGTTATAATTATGAGTTATTATGTTATAACTATGAGTTATTATGTTATAATTATGAGTTATTCTGTTATAACTATGAGTTATTCTGTTATAACTATGAGTTATGTTATAACTATGAGTTATTCTGTTATAACTGTGAGTTATTCTGTTATAATAATGAGTTATTATGTTATAATAATGAGTTATTATGTTATAATTATGAGTTATTCTGTTATAATAATGAGTTATTCTGTTATAACTATGAGTTATTCTGTTATAATTATGAGTTATTATGTTATAATTATGAGTTATTATGTTATAATTATGAGTTATTATGTTATAACTATGAGTTATTCTGTTATAATAATGAGTTATTATGTTATAACTATGAGTTATTATGTTATAATAATGAGTTATTATGTTATAATTATGAGTTATTCTGTTATAACTATGAGTTATTCTGTTATAACTATGAGTTATGTTATAACTATGAGTTATTCTGTTATAACTGTGAGTTATTCTGTTATAATAATGAGTTATTATGTTATAATAATGAGTTATTATGTTATAATTATGAGTTATTCTGTTATAATAATGAGTTATTCTGTTATAACTATGAGTTATTATGTTATAATTATGAGTTATTATGTTATAACTGAGTTATTATGTTATAACTATAAGTTATTCTGTTATAATAATGAGTTATTATGTTATAACTATGAGTTATTATGTTATAATAATGAGTTATTATGTTATAATTATGAGTTATTCTGTTATAATAATGAGTTATTATGTTATAACTATGAGTTATTATGTTATAACTATGAGTTATTATGTTATAATAATGAGTTATTATGTTATAATTATGAGTTATTATGTTATAACTATGAGTTATTCTGTTATAATAATGAGTTATTATGTTATAATAATGAGTTATTCTGTTATAATTATGAGTTATTCTGTTATAATTATGAGTTATTATGTTATAATGAGTTATTATGTTATAATTATGAGTTATTCTGTTATAACTATGAGTTATTCTGTTATAACTATGAGTTATTCTGTTATAACTATGAGTTATTCTGTTATAATAATGAGTTATTATGTTATAATTATGAGTTATTCTGTTATAATTATGAGTTATTATGTTATAACTATGAGTTATTCTGTTATAATTATGAGTTATTCTGTTATAACTATGAGTTATTATGTTATAACTATGAGTTATTCTGTTATAATAATGAGTTATTATGTTATAATAATGAGTTATTATGTTATAATTATGAGTTATTCTGTTATAATAATGAGTTATTCTGTTATAACTATGAGTTATTCTGTTATAACTATGAGTTATTATGTTATAACTATGAGTTATTCTGTTATAACTATGAGTTATTCTGTTATAACTATGAGTTATTCTGTTATAACTATGAGTTATTCTGTTATAACAATGAGTTATTATGTTATAATAATGAGTTATTATGTTATAATTATGAGTTATTATGTTATAATTATGAGTTATTATGTTATAACTATGAGTTATTATGTTATAACTATGAGTTATTCTGTTATAATAATGAGTTATTATGTTATAATAATGAGTTATTATGTTATAATTATGAGTTATTATGTTATAACTATGAGTTATTCTGTTATAACTATGAGTTATGTTATAACTATGAGTTATTCTGTTATAACTATGAGTTATTCTGTTATAATAATGAGTTATTATGTTATAATAATGAGTTATTATGTTATAATTATGAGTTATTCTGTTATAATAATGAGTTATTCTGTTATAACTATGAGTTATTCTGTTATAATAATGAATTATTATGATATAATAATGAGTTATTATGTTATAATTATGAGTTATTATGTTATAATTATGAGTTATTATGTTATAACTATGAGTTATTATGTTATAATTATGAGTTATTATGTTATAACTATGAGTTATTCTGTTATAATAATGAGTTATTATGTTATAACTATGAGTTATTATGTTATAATAATGAGTTATTATGTTATAATAATGAGTTATTATGTTATAATTATGAGTTATTCTGTTATAACTATGAGTTATTCTGTTATAACTATGAGTTATGTTATAACTATGAGTTATTCTGTTATAACTGTGAGTTATTCTGTTATAATAATGAGTTATTATGTTATAATAATGAGTTATTATGTTATAATTATGAGTTATTCTGTTATAATAATGAGTTATTCTGTTATAACTATGAGTTATTCTGTTATAATTATGAGTTATTATGTTATAACTATGAGTTATTATGTTATAATTATGAGTTATTATGTTATAACTATGAGTTATTCTGTTATAATAATGAGTTATTATGT
>CAKALS010000038.1:246383-256383 GCA_916701275.1 Sebastes miniatus
TCACCTGTAACCAGCTGTGTTCACCTGAACCAGCTGTGAGTCACCTGTAACCAGCTGTGTTCACCTGTAACCAGCTGTGTTCACCTGAACCAGCTGTGAGTCACCTGTAACCAGCTGTGGTCACCTGAACCAGCTGTGAGTCACTTGTAACCAGCTGTGTTCACCTGTAACCAGCTGTGTTCACCTGAACCAGCTGTGAGTCACCTGTAACCAGCTGTGTTCACCTGAACCAGCTGTGTTCACCTGTAACCAGCTGTGAGTCACCTGTAACCAGCTGTGGTCACCTGAACCAGCTGTGAGTCACCTGTAACCAGCTGTGGTCACCTGAACCAGCTGTGGTCACCTGAACCAGCTGTGTTCACCTGTAACCAGCTGTGTTCACCTGTAACCAGCTGTGTTCACCTGAACCAGCTGTGAGTCACCTGTGTGTCTGTGTCTTCAGGTGAGGTGTCCTGCTGGCCTCCAGCTTCTTCTTCTGTGGTTAAATCATGGAGTTGGCGTACGTGTGTGAGTGGGAGAAATGTCCAAAGAGCACTCACTGTCCCTCCGTCCCCCTGGTCTGCTCCTGGTCCTGCAGGAACCTGGTGGCCTTCACCACCGACCTGAAGAGTGAGGACGAAGACAAAGGTACCGACACACCTGCAGCACAGACACGCCACAGATACACCTGCAGCACAGACACACCCATCCAAACACCTGCAGCACAGACACGCCCATCAAAACACCTGTAGCACAGACACACCCACAGATACACCTGCAGCACAGACACACCCACAGATACACCTGCAGCACAGACACACCCATCAAAACACCTGCAGCACAGACACACCCATCAAAACACCTGCAGCACAGACACACCTGCAGCACAGACACACCCACAGATACACCTGCAGCACAGACACACCCACAGATACACCTGCAGCACAGACACACCACAGATACACCTGCAGCACAGACACACCCACAGATACACCTGCAGCACAGACACACCCACAGATACACCTGCAGCACAGACACACCACAGATACACCTGCAGCACAGACACACCCACAGATACACCTGCAGCACAGACACACCACAGATACACCTGCAGTGCATGCACACCACAGATACACCTGAGGCACAGACACGCCCACCGACACACCTGCAGCACAGACACACCCAACAACACACCTGCAGCACAGACACACCCACCGACACACCTGCAGCACAGACACGCCCATCAAAACACCTGTAGCACAGACACACCCACAGATACACCTGCAGCACAGACACACCCATCAAAACACCTGCAGCACAGACACACCTGCAGCACAGACACACCCACAGATACACCTGCAGCACAGACACGCCCATCAAAACACCTGTAGCACAGACACACCTGCAGCACAGACACACCCACAGATACACCTGCAGCACAGACACACCACAGATACACCTGCAGTACATACACACCACAGATACACCTGAGGCACAGACACGCCCACCGACACACCTGCAGCACAGACACACCCAACAACACACCTGCAGCACAGACACACCTGCAGCACAGACACACCCACAGATACACCTGCAGCACAGACACGCCCATCAAAACACCTGTAGCACAGACACACCCACAGATACACCTGCAGCACAGACACACCACAGATACACCTGCAGTACATACACACCACAGATACACCTGCAGCACAGACACACCCACAGATACACCTGCAGCACAGACACGCCCATCAAAACACCTGTAGCACAGACACACCTGCAGCACAGACACACCCACAGATACACCTGCAGCACAGACACACCCACAGATACACCTGCAGCACAGACACACCACAGATACACCTGCAGCACAGACACACCCACAGATACACCTGCAGCACAGACACACCACAGATACACCTGCAGCACAGACACGCCCACCGACACACCTGCAGCACAGACACACCCAACAACACACCTGCAGCACAGACACGCCCACCAACACACCTTCAGCACAGAACCATGAGCGGTTCTGAGTTCTGCGTTGTGTTTTATGAACCACTTCCTGTTTGTGTCCCAGATGTGAGTCACATGATCCACATCATCGACACTGAGCACCCCTGGGACGTCTACTCCATCAGCTCCGGACACACTGAGGTCATTTCCTGTCTGGAGTGGGACCAATCAGGTGAGAGCTCCACTCAGTCACACCTGGAACACCTTTATTGATCTGTTATTGAGCCGTTAATGAGTTTATTGATCTGTTATTGATCGGTTATTGATCTGTTAGTGAGGTTATTAATGTTATTGATCTGTTATTGAGTTTCTTGATCTGTTATTGATCAGTTATTGAGTTTATTGATCTGTTATTGATCTGTTATTGATCAGTTATTGATCAGTTATTGAGTTTATTGATCTGTTATTGATCTGTTATTGATCAGTTATTGATCAGTTATTGATCTGTTAGTGAGGTTATTGATGTTATTGATCTGTTAGTGAGGTTATTGATCTGTTATTGAGTTTATTGATCTGTTATTGATCAATTATTGATCCGTGGAGGTTCGAGGCTGCTGTCTGCTGACGGGGACGGACAGATTAAATGTTGGTCGATGTCGGACCACCTGGTGAACAGCTGGGAGAGCGTCCTGTCCAGCTCTCTGGACGGAGATCCCATCGTGGCGCTGAGCTGGCTGCACAACGGCGTGAAGCTGGCGCTACACGTGGAGATGGTAACACGCCGCCTGACACACAAACACTAAAACCTTTATTATAGATCTACGGTTCTACGGTAAACTGATAACTGCCGTGTTCCTTGTCTCTTGCCGGTTCAGTCGGGTTCTACAAACTTCGGTGAGAAGTTTTCTCGGGTGAAGTTCTCTCCGTCTCTGACGCTGTTCGGCGGGAAGCCGATGGAGGGCTGGATGGCGGTGACGGTGAGCGGTTTGGTCACCGTGTCGCTGTTGAAGCCGGGCGGCGCGCTGCTGACTGCCAGCGAGAGTCTCTGCCGGCTGAGAGGACGGGTGGCGTTGGCCGACATCGCCTTCACCGGAGGAGGGAACATCGTGGTGGCGGCGACCGACGGCAGCAGCTCGTCCCCCGTCCAGTTCTACAAGGTCAGAACCGGAACCTGATTATCGTGGTGAGCTCTGACCTTTACCGGTTCCGGTAACGATAAACAGGTTCTCTGTGTTCAGGTGGTGGTGAGCGTGGTGAGCGAGAAGTGTCGCATCGACACCGAACTGTTACCGTCGCTGTTCCTCCGCTGCACCACCGACCCACTGAGGAGGGAAAAATACCCCGCCGTCACCCACCTCAAGTTCCTCACCAGGGAGAACTCTGAACAGGTAACCAGGAGAACCAGGGAGAACTCTGAGTAGGGAACCAGAGATAACTCAAACTAGGGAACCAGGAGAACCAGGGAGAACTCTGAGTAGGGAACCAGAGATAACTCAAACTAGGGAACCAGGAGAACCAGGGAGAACTCTGAACAGGTAACCAGGAGAACCAGGGAGAACTTTGAGTAGGGAACCAGAGATAACTCAAGCTAGGGAACCAGGAGAACCAGGGAGAACTCAAACTAGGAAACCAGGAGAACCAGGGAGAACTCTGAACAGGTAACCAGGAGAACCAGGGAGAACTCTGAGTAGGGAACCAGAGATAACTCAAAATAGTGAACTAGGAGAACCAGGGAGAACTCTGAGTAGGGAACCAGAGATAACTCTAGGTAGGGAACCAGGAGAACCACAGAGAACTCAAAATAGGTAACCAGGAGAACCAGGGAGAATTTTAGGTAGGGAACCAGGAGAACCAGGGAGAACTCTGAGTAGGGAACGAGGAGAACCATAGAGAACTCGAGGTAGGGAACCAGGAGAACCACAGAGAACTCAAAATAGGTAACCAGGAGAACCAGGGAGAATTTTAGGTAGGGAACCAGGAGAACCAGGGAGAACTCTGAGTAGGAACCAGGAGAACCACAGAGAACTCTAGGTAGGGAACCAGGAGAACCACAGAGAACTCAAAATAGGTAACCAGGAGAACCAGGGAGAATTTAAGGTAGGGAACCAGGAGAACCAGGGAGAACTCTGAGTAGGGAACGAGGAGAACCATAGAGAACTCGAGGTAGGGAACCAGGAGAACCACAGAGAACTCAAAATAGGTAACCAGGAGAACCAGGGAGAATTTTAGGTAGGTAACCAGGAGAACCATAGAGAACTCGAGGTAGGGAACCAGGAGAACCACAGAGAACTCAAAATAGGTAACCAGGAGAACCAGAATTCTTTGAACAGGTAACCAGTAGAACCACAGAATTCTCTGAACAGGTAACCAGGAGAACCAGTACAAACAAATATCAGGAGTTCTGTTCTGACAGGTCACACAGAACCATCAGAACCAGAGAACCAGACAGAACATGTGTGTGTTGCAGGTTCTGCTGTGTGCGTCCAATCAGAGCGGCAGCATCGTGGAGTGTTGGTCTCTGAGGAAGGAGGGACTTCCTGTCAACAACATTTTCCAGCACCGATCACCAGTTGGTAAGGAACGCTGGTTAAACCAGTTCTAACTGAGGTTCTGACTCGGTGTTGGATGTTTGACCTCTGACCTCCTCCTGTGTCCAGTCGGGGAGAAGCAGCCGACCATCCTGAAGTGGAGGATCCTGACGACCACCAACGATCTGGAGCGAGTGTCGGCCGTCGCTCTGCCCAAACTGCCCATCTCCATCTCCAACACCGACCTGAAGGTGGCGTCAGACACCAAGTTCTGCCCCGGGCTCGGTGAGGAGATCTCTGTCAGTGTGTTAGTACCTGGACCAGGACCTGGTACCAGGACCTGGTCCTGAACCTGGACTCACCTCACCTGCAGACTGTCTGAGGGTCTCCTGTGTTTTCAGGTCTGGCTCTGGCCTTCCATGACGGCAGTATTCAGATCCTCCACCGTCTGTCCCTCCACACAATGGGGGTGTTCTACGGCTCCTCGTCCTCGTCCTCCGGTCAGAGACCCGGAGACGAGTCCGCCATCAAACGCCAAAGAACCGGAGGCCCCGCCCTCCACTTCAAGGCCCTGCAGTTCTCCTGGACTTCACTGGCACTGGCCGGAGTCGACAACCACGGCAAGGTGAGTCCACCTGAATACCTGCCGGTCAGGAAGCCGCCGCTGTGAAGACACGTCTACCTGTCAGCTGGTTAACGGCGTTTCCTCCTCAGCTCCACATGCTGCGGGTGTCGCCGTCGATGGGTCAGGTGCTGGAGATGAACACGACGCTGCGCCACCTGCTGTTCTTGCTGGAGTACTGCATGGTGACGGGCTACGACTGGTGGGACGTGCTGCTGCATGTGCAGCCCACCATGGTCCACAACCTGGTGGAGAAGCTGCACGAGGAGTACATGAGGCAGAACCAGGCGCTGCAGCAGGTCAGCAAGGCATGATGGGAGAACGGCGTTAGTGTTCTCTTATTTAAATACTTCAGAACCAGAAATATGTCTCTTAAAACTGGTTTGACTTCAAGATCACATCGTTTCTTTTTTCTTTTTTTATTTAAAGACAAAAAAATCATTTCAACTGACACTTCAACTGCTTTCACCCGTTACAGGTCAGCTAAACTCTGATTTACTCTGTCACTGACAGTCCAACTACTTTCAGATCTTTCACTTCAACTATCTCTCCCCCACTTCAACTATCTCCCCCCCACATCGACTATCTCCCCCACTTCAACTATCTCTCCCACTTCAACTATCTCCCCCCCACATCGACTATCTCCCCCCCACATCAACTATCTCCCCCACTTCAACTATCTCTCCCACATCGACTATCTCCCCCCCACATCGACTATCTCCCCCCCACATCGACTATCTCCCCCACTTCAACTATCTCCCCCCCACATCGACTATCTCCCCCACATCAACTATCTCCCCCACTTCAACTATCTCTCCCACTTCAACTATCTCCCCCCCACATCGACTATCTCTCCCACTTCAACTATCTCCCCCCCACATCGACTATCTCCCCCACTTCAACTATCTCCCCCCCACATCGACTATCTCCCCCACATCAACTATCTCTCCCACTTCAATTATCTCCCCCCCACATCGACTATCTCCCCCACTTCAACTATCTCCCCCACTTCAACTATCTCCCCCCCACATCGACTATCTCCCCAACTTCAACTATCTCCCCCACTTCAACTATCTCCCCCACATCAACTATCTCCCACACTTCAACTATCTCCCCTACTTCAACTGCTTTCACGCGTTACAGGTTAGCTGAACTCTGATTTATTCTGTCACTGACAGTCTGACAACTTTCAGATCTTTCACTTCAGCTGCTTTCTCCTCGTACCAGCCGACTCTTCAACTACTTTCAGTGTGAACATGCAAACTGACGGTTCGACTGCTAACAGGGATTAAAGAGCGGTACGATGTCTGTCTCAGGTTCTGGCGACGCGTATCGTGGCGGTGAAGGCGTCTCTCTGTAAACTCTCCACGGCGACGGCGGCTCGAGCCTGCGACTTCCACGCCAAACTGCTGCTGATCGCCATCAGCTCCACCTTAAAGTCTCTGCTGAGGCCCCACGTCCTCAACACCCACAGTCCAGGAGACAGACTCACCGAGATCTGTGCCAAGAACATCGACACAGGTGAGACACCTGAGGGACAGGTGAGATATCGACACAGGCGAGATACCTGAAGGACAGGTGAGAGGGACAGGTGAAACACATGAGGGACAGGTGAGATATCGACACAGGTGAGACACCTGAAGGACAGGTGAGAGGGACAGGTGAAACACATGAGGGACAGGTGAGATATCGACACAGGCAAGACACCTGAAGGACAGGTGAGAGGGACAGGTGAAACACATGAGGGACAGGTGAGATATCGACACGGGTGAGACACCTGAGGGACAGGTGAGATATCGACACAGGTGAGACACCTGAGGGACAGGTGAGAGGGACAGGTGAGACACCTGAAGGACAGGTGAGATATCGACACAGGTGAGACACCTGAGGGACAGGTGAAATATCGACACAGGTGAGACACCTGAGGGACAGGTGAGATGATGATCAATGATTGATCACTGTGTGTCTCCTCAGATATTGATAAGGTGATGATCAATCTGAAGACGGAGGAGTTTGTGTTGGACGGCCCCCCCCTTCAGTCCCTGCAGCAGCTCATCCAGTGGGTGGGAGACTTTGTCCTCTACCTGCTGGCCAACCTGCCCAACCAGGTGAGCTAACGAGAACACCACACAGGTTAGTCCACAACAACAACAACTACCCAAACTGAGCTGATGGTGGTCTCTGGTTCTGTCCTGTGGTGCTCCGGTCCTGTCCCGTGGTGCTCCGGTCCTGTCCCGCGGTGCTCCGCCCCTGTCCTGTGGTTCTGCGGTCCTGCAGGGCTCCATGGTCCGGCCGGGGTTCGGCTTCATGAGGGACGGTGCGTCTCTGGGGATGCTGAGGGAGATGCTGGTGATGATCCGGATCTGGGGTCTGCTGAAGGCCGGCTGCCTGCCAACCTTCACGGCCACGTCGGACAACCAGGACAGCATGCAGCTGCTGTTCAGGCTGCTCACCAAGCTGTGGCTCTGCTGTAAGACCCCCCCCACATCACCTCACTGATCCCAGACCTGTGTCCTCACCGACTAACCCCACTCTCTGTGTCTCAGCCCGGGACGACGGACCCCCCCAGGACCCCGATGAGACCCTGATAGACGAGTGCTGCCTGCTGCCCAGCCAGCTGCTGGTTCCCGGTATGGACTGGCTCCCGGTCAACGACGGCGTCATCGTCAAGCTGCAGGGGAAACACCCGCTGAGGCTGCAGTTTGGAAAGGCTTCGTCTCTGCCCGGAGTGGGTTCCACCGCCCCGCTGGAGGTCTTCACCAGGTAACACACACACCTGGAGCTGCACCTGGACCTGGACTCACTGACGGGCTGCCGGTTCAACACACTGACATTATCACATGTTCAAGTATAAAGAACCCGTTAACCTCTGATCCATCTGTGCCTGCAGGAGTCCCGGTTCTCAGAAGATGGACAACCTGCGTTGTGTCCATATGGGCGTCTGTCCCACAGAGGAGAGCAAGGCCTGCACCAGGTGAGTCCACAGGAAGTGATGTCACAGCACGCTCACCTGTTTCTTCCACTTCAGCTTTATGTCACTAAAAGTTCCCTTCACGTTTGGTGTGAATGTATCGTTAGACGTGTTCTAGGAAACATGAGGAACCTTTGAAGGAACCTTTGAAGGAACCTCTAAAGGAACCTCTAAAGGAACGTTGTAACATGTAAATGTTGTGTGGTGTGTTCAGGTGCGGCTGTGTGACGATGCTTCGCTCTCCAAACAAGACGAACGCCATGAAGCAGTGGGAGCAGCGCTGGATCAAGAACTGTCTGTGTGGAGGTCTGTGGAGGAGGATCCCCCCCACCCTCACCTGAACGCATCACCTGAACGCATCACCTGAACGCATCACCTGAACAACCCTCACCTGAACACATCACCTGAACACATCACCTGAACGCATCACCTGAACACATCACCTGAACGCATCACCTGAACAACCCTCACCTGAACACATCACCTGAACACATCACCTGCACACATCACCTGAACGCATCACCTGAACACATCACCTGAATGCATCACCTGAACAACCCTCACCTGAACGCATCACCTGAATAACCCTCACCTGAACACATCACCTGCACACATCACCTGAACATATCACCTGAACGCATCACCTGAACATATCACCTGAACGCATCACCTGAACACATCACCTGAACACATCACCTGAACTCATCACCTGAACGCATCACCTGAACAACCCTCACCTGAACACATCACCTGCACACATCACCTGAACACCTCACCTGAACGCATCACCTGAACAACCCTCACCTGAACACCTCACCTGCACACATCACCTGAACACCTCACCTGAACGCATCACCTGAACAACCCTCACCTGAACACCTCACCTGAACGCATCACCTGAATAACCCTCACCTGAACACATCACCTGAACACATCACCTGAATGCATCACCTGAACGCATCACCTGAATGCATCACCTGCACACATCACCTGAAAACATCACCTGGATGCATCACATGGATGCATCACCTGAATAACCGTCACCTGAACACATCACCTGAACACACCACCTGATGTTTCAGTGGCTCGTTCAGTGTTTCTACCTGTAAATAAAGTTTGTTTTGTATTTTACTTTGTAATAAAACTGTCAAAATAAAAGCTCCGTTGTTTTTGTTGTTTGCATAAGGTTTTATTGAGCTTTTACACTGAAAGGTTCAAAACTAACAAGGTTTTAGAGTTGATGTGCTACGTATAACAGACCGTCACTACGTATAACAGACCGTTGCTACGTATAACAGACCGTTGCTATGTATAACAGACCGTTGCTATGTATAGCAGACCGACGCTACGTACAGCAGACTGACGCTACGTATAGCAGACCTAAGCTACATATAGCAAACCATCGCTACGTATAGCAGACCGTCGCTACGTATAACAGACCGCCGCTATGTATAACAGACCTAAGCTACGTATAGCAGACCTAAGCTACGTATAGCAAACTGTCGCTACGTATATCAGACCATAGCTACGTATAGCAGACTGTTGCTATGTATAACAGACCTTTGCTACATATAACAGACCGTTGCGTCGTATAGCAGACCATAGCTACGTATAGCAGACCTAAGCTACGTATAACAGACTGTTGCTACATATAACAGACTGTTGCTACGTATATCAGACCATAGCTACGTATAGCAGACCTAAGCTACGTATAGCAGACCGTTGCTACGTATAACAGACCGTTGCTACGTATAACAGACTGTTGCTATGTATAACAGACTGTTGCTACGTATAGCAGACCTAAGCTACGTATAGCAGACCGTTGCTACGTAAAACAGACCGTTGCTATGTATAACAGACCGTTGCTACGTATAACAGACCGTTGCTATGTATAACAGACCGACGCTACGTATAACAGACCGTCGCTACGTATAGCAGACC
>CAKALS010000038.1:261383-283883 GCA_916701275.1 Sebastes miniatus
GGTCGGGTTCCGCTGCCGCGACCGAGAGCTCAGCATGCCGTACGTAGATGGGGGAGACGAACTGATCCCACTGCTGATGCTGCTGAGCCTCGCCTTCGCCGGACCGGCGGCCTCGGTAACACACACACACACACACACACACACAAACACTGAAGATAAGACTGTAACCAAGACCTGACCTGGGACCTGAATCAGACCAGATACCATGTGGATCTGGTCTGATTCAGGTCTGGTAGGGTCCAGTTTTGTTGCGAGACCCACCACAGGGTCTCAGGTCTCAGCAGTAACCATAAAGACCTCCATCAGTCCTGAACCTGAACCCAGAGCTGTGGGTCCAAACAGAACCAGAGAAACTGTCTGATCAGGACTTAGTTTTAGGTCCTGAGGGTGCCTTTGTTTCCTGAACCAGATCATGCTGGTTGAGGGTCTCATCTACTGCCTGCAGTCCAGAATGAAGCTCCGCAGACCTGAAGGAAGCATCAACGCCGGAGGCTGCAACTTCAACTCCTTCCTGAGGAGGACGGTGCGCTTCGTAGGTACGATGCTGACTACACCTGCAGCTACACCTGCACCTGCACCTGCAGCTACACCTGCACCTGCACCTGTAGCCAAACCTGCACCTGCACCTGCAGCTACACCTGCACCTGTAGCCACACTTGCACCTGCAGCTACACCTGCACCTGCACCTGCACCTGCAGCTACACCTGCACCTGTAGCCACACCTGCACCTGCACCTGCACCTGTAGCCACACTTGCACCTGCACCTGCACCTGCACCTGCACCTGTAGCCACACCTGCACCTGCACCTGCAGTTACACTTGCAGCTACACCTGCACCCGCAGCTACAGGTATTCGGTCCTCACACCCATCTGTCTCTCTGCAGGTGTGCACGTGTTCGGTCTGTGTGCGACGGCGCTGGTCACTGACATCATCCAGCTGTCGACGGGTTACCACGCTCCGTTCTTCCTCACCGTCTGTAAACCCAACTACACGCTGGTGGGCGTCTCCTGCGACCGGAACGCTTACATCACTAAAGACATCTGCTCGGGTCACGACCAGCACGCCATCATGGCCGCCAGGTGAGTCACCTGTTCAGGTTGAGTTCACTGATTCACCTGATTACTGATTATTGATTAAACTTTCTGCTCTTCCTTCTGTCCCGACAGGAAGACGTTCCCTTCCCAGCATGCAACTCTGTCTGCCTTCGCCGCCGTTTACGTTTCTGTGAGTTCAAACCAGCAAACCTTTATTTAAACTGATGATTGACTCCATGGAGACGACGGATCGACAGATCAGCTCAGATGTTATTAAAGAAAGAAAGACATACTGAATGAATATAGTTACATATAGATCCATATAGATCCATATAGTTACATATAGATCCACATAGTTACATATAGATCCATATAGTTACATATAGATCCATATAGTTACATATAGTTACATATAGATCCATATAGTTACATATAGATCCATATAGTTACATATAGATCCATATAATTACATATAGATCCATATAGTTACATATAGATCCATATAGATCCATATAGTTACATATAGATACATATAGTTACATATAGTTACATAGAGATACATATAGTTACATATAGATCCATATAGATACATATAGATCCATATAGTTACATATAGATCCATATAGTTACATATAGATACATATAGTTACATATAGATACATATAGATCCATATAGTTACATATAGATCCATATAGTTACATATAGATCCATATAGTTCCATATAGATCCATATAGTTACATATAGCTCCATATAGTTACATATAGATCCATATAGTTACATATAGATACATATAGATCCATATAGTTACATATAGATACATATAGTTACATATAGATCCATATAGTTACATATAGATCCATATAGATCCATATAGTTACATATAGACCCATATAGTTACATATAGATCCATATAGTTACATATAGATCCATATAGTTACATATAGATCCATATAGATCCATATAGTTACATATAGATCCATATAGTTACATATAGTTACATATAGTTACATATAGTTACATAGAGATACATATAGTTACATATAGTTACATATAGATCCATATAGATACATATAGATCCATATAGTTACATATAGATACATATAGATCCATATAGTTACATATAGCTCCATATAGTTACATATAGATCCATATAGTTACATATAGTTACATATAGATACATATAGTTACATATAGATACATATAGTTACATATAGATCCATATAGATCCATATAGTTACATATAGCTCCATATAGCTCCATATAGTTACATATAGTTACATATAGATCCATATAGATCCATATAGTTACATATAGATCCATATAGATACATATAGTTACATATAGATCCATATAGATACATATAGATCCATATAGTTACATATAGATACATATAGATACATATAGCTCCATATAGTTACATATAGATCCATATAGTTACATATAGTTACATATAGATACATATAGATCCATATAGTTACATATAGATACATATAGTTACATATAGATCCATATAGATCCATATAGTTACATATAGATCCATATAGTTACATATAGATCCATATAGTTACATATAGATCCATATAGATCCATATAGTTACATATAGATTCATATAGTTACATATAGATACATATAGATCCATATAGTTACATATAGATCCATATAGTTACATATAGATCCATATAGTTACATATAGATACATATAGTTACATATAGTTACATATAGATCCATATAGATACATATAGTTACATATAGATCCATATAGATACATATAGATCCATATAGTTACATATAGATCCATATAGATACATATAGTTACATATAGATCCATATAGATACATATAGATCCATATAGTTACATATAGATACATATAGATACATATAGCTCCATATAGTTACATATAGATCCATATAGTTACATATAGTTACATATAGATACATATAGATCCATATAGTTACATATAGATACATATAGATCCATATAGTTACATATAGATCCATATAGATCCATATAGTTACATATAGATCCATATAGTTACATATAGATCCATATAGTTACATATAGATCCATATAGATCCATATAGTTACATATAGATCCATATAATTACATATAGATACATATAGATCCATATAGTTACATATAGATCCATATAGTTACATATAGATCCATATAGTTACATATAGATACATATAGATACATATAGTTACATATAGATCCATATAGATACATATAGATACATATAGTTACATATAGATACATATAGTTACATATAGATCCATATAGTTACATATAGATCCATATAGATCCATATAGTTACATATAGATACATATAGATACATATAGTTACATATAGATCCATATAGTTACATATAGATCCATATAGTTACATATAGATCCATATAGTTACATATAGCTCCATATAGTTACATATAGATCCATATAGTTACATATAGTTACATATAGATACATATAGATCCATATAGTTACATATAGATACATATAGTTACATATAGATCCATATAGTTACATATAGTTACATATAGTTACATATAGATCCATATAGTTACATATAGATACATATAGTTACATATAGATACATATAGATCCATATAGTTACATATAGATACATATAGATCCATATAGTTACATATAGATCCATATAGTTACATATAGATCCATATAGATCCATATAGTTACATATAGATCCATATAGATCCATATAGTTACATATAGTTACATATAGATCCATATAGTTACATATAGATCCATATAGATACATATAGATCCATATAGATCCATATAGTTACATATAACTTATTAATATGAACTGATATGTTTAGAAGTCTTGACTTGTGATTCTCTTGTGTTTCAGATGTATTTTAACTCGACCATCTCCGACAGCACCAAACTGCTGAAACCCGTCTTGGTTTTCGCTTTCGCCATCGCGGCGGCGTTGACGGGTCTGACTCAGATCACTCAGCATCGCAGCCATCCCATCGACGTGTACGTGGGCTTCCTCATCGGAGCCTTCGTCGCCGCTTACCTGGTGAGACCTGAAGCTGCTATATGAGATATAATACATGTGATATTATATGAGATGTAATACATGTAGCATCAGAGGAAACATGTAAAGATGCTTCTCTACTTCTTCTTCAGGCGTTTCACGCCGTGGCCAACTTCAAGTCGTCGGACGACATCACTCCAGCCCCGCCTCCCCCGCCGCCGAAGGAGGACCCTCTGCGAGCGCTGACCGAGCGAGGACACGAGTCCGTCTACAACAAGGGCCCCGCCTCCGCCTCAGAGAGTAACGACGAGATTGCGGTGGCGCCGGCCCCCATGGACCGGCTGGAGGGCCTGGGGCCCCTGCAGAGGGAGAAGACCTCCATGGGGAGCCTGAAGAGGGCCAGCGTGGACGTGGAGCTGCTGGCTCCTCGCAGCCCCATGGGGAAGGAGACCATGCTGACCTTCAGTAACACGCTGCCGAGGGCCAGCATGAACGTCAACGGGGTGCTGGGGGCCAACCCGGGACCGGAGGATCTGGTGCAGCCGGTGCAGCCGGTCCAGCCGGTGCAGCGGCGTCTGAAGGCCGTGCAGGTCCCCATGGACCCAATGCGTTCGCAGCAGTTGGTGTCGGAGTGGAAGCAGAAGTCGATGGAGATGAGAGGTCTGAGTGTCCGGGACGAGGCGGAGCGCGAGGCCAGCGAGGACGGCTCCGAGGTGGGATCCGTGGGGACAGACGAGAGCGGGTCTCAGGTACCCGTATACCAGCCCGCAGTGCAGTCTGGGAGGGTGGCCTCTAGTCGTAACCCCACTCCGCCTCCAGGGGGCGCCAAAGCTGTGGCGACTCCCAGACCGCCACAGATCCCTGAAGCAGGACCCCCGCCGGTGTCCCCAAAGAGCGCCGTGACCCGGGCCAAGTGGCTCGCCATCCGAGAGAAGACGAGCGGGGAGGGGTCGGGCCGCGGCACCACCAACCAGCCACGACTCATGCAGGTCATCGCCATGTCGAAGCAGCAGGGCCTCCTCCCCTCCTCCTCCTCGGGGGACAAGTCCTCCGAGACCACCTCCACCTGTTCCGGCACCTCGTCCACCACCGACTCTCCGCACTACCGCCCCCCCTCCGAGCAGCAGCGGGAGGGGTCGGGTATAATCACCGTGGATGCCCACGCCCCTCACCATCCCGTCGTCCAAGCCCCTCCCCCTCTTCAAGCCCCGCCCCTCGCAGGTAACGGTAACCCGTGGGAGTGGGCGGGGGCATCCAACGGGGGCGACCCGCGAGACACCTACGACCTGAACAGCCTGAACCGGGGAGACTCCGCCGCCCACGGCAGCAGCTTCCGGCCACACCGATCCGCCTCGCCGCGTGCTACGGTCGACCGCGACCCGGACCCGCCCCCGCATCACCCCCAGGCGGAGATGTCGGCGGAGGCTCAGCGCAGGGAGATAGCCATGAGACGCAAGACGGCGCTGGTTCTGTTGGATCGGGAGATCCGTAACCAGACTGAACAGGAGAACTACTATAAGAGTTTGCAGGGACGAAGGTTCAAGGACTAGTCTCTCATCCTTTCAAAACAAAAGCCTTATTTTGAAACTGGTCATTAACAGCACAGACCGGGACGGCGGCGAGGACCGTGGTGCCGGTCGGTCCGGCTCGACGCTCGGTGGCTCAACACGCCGGATGGTTCTCTCTCCACAGAACGTTATCTGGTTCAGACGCCGTCGGTCCGGTTCACCGATCACTTTATTACCTTCATCTGTGGCGGCGAGTCGACCGACGGCGGCGTTGACCCACCGAGCGGGAAGCTGGAGCGTTACCATGGCAACTCATTCTGTGGATAATCTGGAACCACAGAGACGACTTTAAAGACTCATTCTGAAGCACAAACATGCAACAAACCTGAAAAACCTGCATCGGCGAGATCCTCCTGATCCGCCGAGATCCTCCTGATCCGCCGCTGCCCGACATCACAAGCCCCGCCTCCTCCGAAGGGGCGTGGCCCGTGGCTGTGATTGGCTGGCGGGATGCGGACGATAAACAGACACTGATTGTATATTAGGCCACCTGGACGAGTGCGCTGCCTTCCTGTCGTGATGGTTCGGTTGCTATAGTGATTCTCAGCATGCTTGTTTGTTTGCTGCTCTCTGATTGGTCGAGAGTGTTTGTGTGTGTGTGAATGTGAAGGTGTGTATTTATTATGGACGGACCGATGTGATATTAAATATTTATAGAGATGCTAATATTCAGAATGTAAAGATACACTCACCGGTTTCATTACGGCGCCACACCACATTTAAATACATCATATAATATTATTAGATATTATATATAAATATTCATTACATTTACATGAATTTATTTAACAATTAGTTTAAAAAAGTAGTAACAAGTATTTTTTCTATTAAGTGAATGATAAATATTATTATTAGGCCACTGCAGGAATAAACGTTTTAAACTTTTTAAAAGTCATATTTTGAAAACAAAAGTTGTAATTTCATTCTATCATAGTGAATTATTATTATTATTATTATTACTATTATTATCATTATTATTATCATTATTATTATTATTATTATTATCATTATTATTATTATCATTATTATCATCATTATTATCATTATCATTATTATTATTATTTTTTTTTTAATTATTATTATTATTATTATTTGTTATTATTATCATTATCATTATTATTATTATTTTTTAAATTATTATTATTATTTTTTATTATTACTATTATTATTATTATCATTATCATTATCATTATTATTATTATTTTTTTAATTATTATTATTTTTTATTATTATTATTATCATTATTATTATCATTATTATTATTATTTTTTAAATTATTATTATTATTATTATTTTCTAATATTATTATTATCATTATTATTATTATTATTATTATTATTATTTTTTTAATTATCATTATTATTATTATCATTATTATTATTATCATCATTATTATTATTATTATCATTATTATTATTATCATTATCATTATTATTATTATCATTATTATTATTATTATCATTATTATTATTATCATTATTATCATTATTATTATTATCATCATTATTATTATTATCATTATTATTATCATTATCATTATTATTATTATCATTATTATCATTATCATTATTATTATTATTATTATTATCATTATCATTATTATTATCATTATTATTATTATTATTATCATTATTATTATTATCATTATCATTATCATTATTATCATTATCATTATTATTATTATCATTATTATTATCATTATTATTATTATTTTTTTAATTATTATTATTATCATTATTATTATTATTATTATCATTATTATTAATAATAATGATAATAATAATAATAATATATTGGATTTATATAGCGCTTTATATTAATCTCAAAGACGCTTTAACATAGTCGGGGGGAAATGGTGTGAGACAGACAGACAGGAGACGAACGACAAAAAGCGACATACACAGGCACAATCACATCCAGACACACGGACTGATGGGTAGGGGGAAGGAAGGGGCTATGGGTAAGCAGATGAGAAAAGATGTGTTTTGAGGCGAGACTGGAATGTGGTGAGGGAATCGGAGTCTCTGATGAGATTGGGGAGTGAGTTCCAGAGCTTGGGAGCTGCCCTGGAGAATGCTCTGTCCCCAAAGCTGCGGAGTTTGGACGTGGGGGTGGAGAGTAGACCAGCCGAGGTGGATCTGAGGGACCGTTGAGGTTGGTAGGGGGAGAGGAGTTCAGAGAGATAGGGGGGTGCAAGTTGGTGGAGGGCTTTGTAGGTGAGGGTCAGGATTTTGTAGGAGATCCGGTGGGAGACGGGGAGCCAGTGAAGGTCTTTCAGGACTGGGGTGATATGATGCCATGATTTGGTGTGGGTGAGGAGTCGGGCAGCTGCATTCTGGACCAGTTGTAATTTATTTATGGAGGTGTTGCTGATGCCATAGAGGAGTGAGTTGCAATAGTCAAGGCGGGAGGAGATGAAGGCGTGGATGAGTTTCTCTGCTGTAGGGGGTGTGAGGGACGGACGGATTTTTGCGATATTGCGAAGGTGGAAGAAGGATATTTTGACCAGTTGGCGGATGTGGGGCTCGAGGGAGAGGGTGGAGTCGAAGATCATTCCAAGGTTACGTGCCTGGGGGGAGGGGGAAACAGAAGTGCCATCGATGTTGAGTGTGAGGTTGTTGGTTTTGGTGAGGGTGGATTTGGAGCCGATGAGGAGGAGTTGTTTTGTCGCTGTTGAGTTTTAGAAAGTTCTGTTGCATCCAGGCTTTAATTGCAGAGAGGCAGGAGTTGATGTGGGAAAGCGGTGGGTTGTGAGGGGTGTTGGTGCTGAGATAGATCTGAGTGTCGTCAGCATAGCAGTGGAAGTCCAGGTTGAAGTGGCGTAGGATCTGACCGAGGGGGAGTAAGTAGATTATGAACAGGAGTGGACCGAGTACAGAGCCTTGGGGGACACCTTGTGTGACTGTGGATGTGGCAGAGGAGTTGTTGTGAAGGGAGATGAAGTGAGATCTGTTGGTGAGGTATGACTGGAGCCAGCTGAGTGCAGTACCTTCGATACCGATGTCTTGGAGTCTGGTGAGAAGAATGTTGTGACTCACGGTATCGAAGGCTGCACTCAGGTCCAGGAGGATGAGGATGTTGAGGGCTCCGGTGTCAGCAGAGGTGAGGAGGTTATTGAGGACTTGGAGGAGTGCAGTTTCTGTGCTGTGGAGGGGGCGAAAGCCAGATTGGAGGGGTTCAAGCAGGTTGTTGGAATGCAGGTGGGATTGGAGCTGGGTGGAGACGAGGTGTTCGAGGGTTTTGGAGAGGAAGGGGAGGTTGGAGATAGGGCGGTAGTGATTGAGACAGGAGGGGTCCAGACCAGGTTTCTTGAGTGTGGGGGTGACAGCAGCAGTTTTGAAGGCTGAGGGGACAGTTCCATGGGACAGTGAGGAGTTGAAGAGGTCGGTGAGGTAGGGGCATAGGACAGGGAGGCAGGACTTCAGCAGGGGGGTGGGGAGGGGGTCCAGGGAGCAGGTGGTGGGTTTGGATGTGCTGATGAGTTTGGCAATGGTTGCTGAGTCAACAGGGTCGAACCGGGAGAGGCGGCGCTGGGGGGGGGTCAGGGGGTCCAGAGGGATGGAGAGAAAAGGGGTCGGTGTGGTTGCTGCTGGGTCAGACACGGGGAGCAGTGAGTTGTTGATGGTGGTGATTTTGTCGCTGAAGAACTGAAGGAATGAGTTACATAGATCGGGTGAGGGGTCAGAGAGGGTGTTGGCACGAGGCTTGAGGAGAGTGTTGACAGTGGAGAAGAGGGTTCGGGGGTTACGGGTGGGGTCATTGATGATGGTGGAGAAGTAGTCAGATTTGGCAGCAGTGATGGCGTCTTTGTAGGTGATGAGGTGAGATTTGTAGGCTTCGAGGTGAACAGTGAGTGATGATTTTCTCCAGAGGCGTTCAAGTTGGCGGCCGGTCTGTTTGAGTTTTCTGAGGTGGGGTGTGAACCAGGGGGAGGAGGTGTCGAATGAAACAGTTTTGGTTCTCAGGGGGGCCAGTGAATTGAGGGAGGCAGACAGGGTGGCGTTGAGGTGGTTGGTGAGATCATCGGGCGAGGTGGGGGGTGGGTCCAGGTGGAGGGCAGCAGATAGCAGGTCGGAGAGATGGAGGGGATCAATGGACTTGATGTTGCGAAATGAGATGACTCTGGGGAGTTGCAGACGGGGTGATGGGGAAGGGATTGTGAATTGGATGAGTTTGTGATCAGATAGGGGAAAGGGGGATGGTTGGATGTTCAGAACCGGGACGTTGGCAGAGCAGACGAGATCCAGAATATGGCCTTTATTGTGTGTGGGGAAGGTGATGTGCTGGGTGAGGTTGAAGTTGTCCAGTAGAGTGGAGAAATCAGAGGCAAGTTTACAGGTGGGGGAGTCCATGTGGATGTTGAAGTCGCCCAGTAGCAGTAGGGGTAAGGGGAGGGATGATGCTAGGATGAGGAGTTCAGACAGATCGGAGAGGAAGGAGGAATTTGGTTTAGGTGGGCGGTAAATAAGAATGACTGTGTTGGAGCAGGTTTTGAAGGCGAGGGATTCGAATGATGTGACTGTAGGGAAACTGTCACGATACAGATGGGTACAGATGATGAGGAGAACAGCCAGATGATTATTGTAATCCAGTGGTGGAGTGTTCGAGAGGAGTTGAGGGGGACAGAGAAACATGCAGGGCAGCTCCGCTAGCGAGTTAGCAGCTAACCGGCGAGGAGAGTGCAGCGAACGGGAGCAGAGGGAAAACAAAAAACAAAAAACAAAAGACAGAGAACAAGAGTGGGAACGAGACGGAACACAACAAAACTCAGAACAGTGAAGAAACAGCAACAAAACGAGAGGAAAGACAGCTGACAGAGGGAGAAGCGGCAGTCAGGAGACGCCAGCAGTGCTCACCCACCGGCACAAACAAAAACAAACACACGCGTATTATTATCATCATTATTATTATTATCATCATTATTATTATTATCATTATTATTATTATTATCATTATCATTATTATTATCATTATTATCATTATTATTATTATCATTATTATCATTATTATTATTATTATCATTATCATTATCATTATTATTATTATTATCACTATTATCATTATCATTATTATTATCATTATCATTATTATTATTATTATTATTATTATCATTATCATTATTATTATCATTATTATTATTATTATTATTATCATTATTATCATTATTATCATTATTATTATTATCATTATTATTATTATCACTATTATCATTATTATCATTATCATTATTATTATTATCATTATTATTATTATCAGAGCTCTGATGGTTGTAATCATGGATCATGGATCATGGAGTAGGTAAACTGTCTTGAAACCGGTGGACCGGTGGACCGGTGGACCGGTGGACCGGTGGACCGGTGGACCGGTGGACCGGTGGACCGGTGGACCGGTGGACCGGTGGACCGGTGGACCGGTGGGTGTATCTGTCAGTATTCAATACTGATGACAACTTTATATATTCTGGTCTGTCTGTGCTCTTAATGTCCGTGTGCTGTTGCATGTCCACGGTTTGATTTGAGATCAGACGTCGGTCCTCCGAGGACGTCGGCCCTCTGAGGACGTGGGTCCGACGTCCTCAGAGGGCCGACGTCCTTGGAGGGCGTCTCAACGTTTCATCTGAATGTAAAACATGGCTCTTCATACTGAATGTGTGTTCTGTGACCGGAGACGTTAAAAAGATAAAACTGCTGCTATAAAAAGAGTTTAATGTGTCCGAGACGGAGGACGGACGCTGCATGCTCTCCGCCCGTTACCATGGAAACAACATTAAAACCTTATTCTGAACACGCCCTGGTCTACCTGTTCTACCTGTTCTACTACCTGTTCTACCTGTCCTACCTGTTCTACCTGATCTACCTGTTCTACTACCTGTTCTACCTGTTCTACCTGTTCTACTACCTGTTCTACCTGTTCTACTACCTGTTCTACCTGTTCTACTACCTGTTCTACCTGTTCTACTACCTGTTATACCTGTCCTACCTGTTCTACTACCTGTTCTACCTGATCTACCTGTTCTACTACCTGTTCTACCTGATCTACCTGATCTACCTGTTCTACCCTGTTCTACTACCTGTTCTACCTGATCTACCTGTTCTACCTGTCCTACCTGTTCTACAGGTTCTACCTGATCTACCTGTTCTACTACCTGTTCTACCTGTTCTACCTGTTCTATCTGTTCTACTACCTGTTCTACCTGTTCTACCTATTTTACCTGATCTGCCTGTACTACTACCTATTCTACCTGATCTACCTGTTCTACTACCTGTTCTACCTGATCTACCTGTTCTACCTGATCTACCTGATCTACCTGTTCTACCTGTTCTGCCTATTTTACCTGATCTGCCTGTACTACTACCTGTTCTACCTGTTCTACCTGTTCTACCTGTTCTACCTATTCTACCTATTCTACCTGATCTACCTGTTCTACTACCTGTTCTACCTGTTCTACGTGTTCTACCTGTTTCACCTGGTCTACCTGATCTACCTGTTCTACGTGTTCTACCTGTTTCACCTGGTCTACCTGATCTATCTGTTCTACGTGTTCTACCTGTTTCACCTGGTCTACCTGATCTACCTGTTCTACCTGTTCTACGTGGTCTACGTGGTCTACCTGTTCTACCTGTTCTACCTGTTCTACGTGGTCTACCTATTCTACCTGTTTTACTACCTGTTCTACCTGTTCTACATGTTCTACGTGTTCTACATGTTCTACCTGTTCTACCTGTTCTACCTGTTCTACGTCGTCTCTGTCTTCACTCATGGTTCCAATCAGGAAGAATTCACTCTGACATCAGTACATGTACTTAAGTTTATCAGGTACAAGTATCTCCTGTGTACAAGCAAGTGGACAGGTAGACAGTTGGACACGTGGACAGGGGGACAGGGGGACAGGTAGACAGGTGGACATGTAGACAGGTAGACAGGTAGACAGGGGGATAGGTAGACAGGGGGACAGGTGGACAGGGGGACATGTGGACAGGTAGACAGGTGGACATGTAGACAGGTGGACAGGTAGACAGGGGGACATGTAGACAGGGGGACAGGTGGACAGGGGGACATGTAGACAGGTAGACAGGGGGACAGGTAGACAGGTGGACATGTAGACAGGTGGACATGTGGACATGTAGAGGTGGACATGTGGACAGGTGGACAGGTGGACATGTAGACATGTAGACGTGGACATGTAGACAGGTAGACAGGTGGACATGTGGATAGGTAGACAGGTGGACATGTAGACAGGTAGACAGGTGGACATGTAGACAGGGGGACAGGTGGACAGGTAGACAGGTTGACATTTGGACATGTGGACAGGTAGACAGGTGGACATGTAGACAGGTGGACATGTAGACAGGTAGACAGGGGGGCAGGTAGACAGGTGGACAGGTAGACAGGGGGACAGGTAGACAGGTGGACATGTATACAGGTAGACAGGTGGACATGTAGACAGGTAGACAGGTGGACATGTAGACAGGTGGACATGTAGGCAGGTATACAGGTACACAGGTGGACATGTAGACAGGTAGACAGGTAGACATGTGGACATGTAGACAGGTGGACATGTAGACAGGCGGACAGGTAGACAGGTGGACAGGTAGACAGGTAGACAGGTGGACATGTAGACAGGTAGACGTGGACATGTAGACGGGGACAGGTAGACAGGTGGACATGTGGACAGGTAGACAGGTGGACATGTAGACAGGTAGACGTGGACATGTGGACAGGTAGACAGGTGGACAGGTAGACAGGTGGACATGTAGACAGGTAGACGTGGACATGTAGACAAGTAGACAGGTAGACAGGTGGACTTGTAGACAGGGGGACAGGTAGACAGGTGGACATGTAGACATGTGGACAGGTAGACAGGTGGACATGTAGACAGGTAGACGTGGACATGTAGACAGGTAGACAGGTGGACATGTAGACAGGGGGACAGGTAGACATGTGGACCGGTAGACAGGTGGACATTTGGACATGTAGACAGGTGGACAGGTGGACATGTAGACAGGTGGACATGTATACAGGTAGACAGGTGGACAGAGAACTAAGGGGGTATCTGTGGGAACTAAGGGGGTATCTGTGGGAAGAGGCTGAGGAGGTTAATGAGATGCAGGTGAGACAGGTCATGTGACACGTTAGTACATCCTGATATCTGGACCGATTACAGTAAGGTTTCACACACACACACACACACACACACACACACACACACACACACGTTTATTCCTGGTTGCTGTCGCCATGGCAACAGGCTGGATGGCCTCCAGGAAGTGAAGGAAGAGGATGGAGGTGTGTGTGAGGGCAGCAGCGTGTCTCTCTATCTCTGTGAGGACCAGTCATCATCTTTAACACGGAAATATCTTCAGAGTACAAATACACAAAAACACTAATCTCACCATGAGCTCCTTTTACCAGGTGTTCTGGAGATATATACACACAGCATACGTATATATATATATATACATGTATATATATATATATATACATATATATATGTGTGTGTGTATATATATATATATATATATATATGTGTGTACCATTTTGTGTGTATGTGCATGTGTGCGCGTGTGCGCGCGTGTACGTGCGTGTTGGAGCCCTTATCTCTATATCAGCCATCAACACTGTTGCCGTGGAAACTGCATAATGAGCCTGAAGGTGCAGGGTGTGTGTGTGTGTGTGTGTGTGTGTGTGTGTGTGTGTGTGTGTGTGTGTGTGTGTGTGTGTGTGTGTGTGTGTGTGTGTGTGTGTGTGTGTGTGTGTGTGTGTGTGTGTGTGTGTGTGTGTGTGTGTGTGTGTGTGTGTGTGTGTGTGTGTGTGTGTGTGCTTGTACAGCTATCTTTGTGAGGACCAGTGTAAGTTTTACACCTTCAGAGTCGGGCCTCACCTTTACACACTGATTTTATTTTATTAATATTTTGAGGTGTTAACAGACAGCAGGAGAGTCTATCAGTCTGAAGGATGATTTTTATTGGATGTGTCGGTTTAAAATCATGAAAACAATCAGAAACTTCAGGTGATCACTTCTACTACATCTCTTTATCTCTTTAACTCTTTATCTCTTTAACTCTTTATCTCTTTAACTCTTTAACTCTTTATCTCTTTATCTCTAACTCTTTATCTCTTTAACTCTTTATCTCTTTAACTCTATCTCTTTATCTCTTTATCTCTTTAACTCTTTATCTCTTTATCTCTTTAACTCTTTAACTCTTTATCTCTTTATCTCTTTAACTCTTTATCTCTTTAACTCTATCTCTTTATCTCTTTAACTCTTTCTCTTTATCTCTAACTCTTTATCTCTTTAACTCTTTATCTCTTTAACTCTATCTCTTTAACTCTTTCTCTTTATCTCTTTAACTCTCTAACTCTTTATCTCTTTAACTCTTTATCTCTTTAACTCTATCTCTTTAACTCTTTCTCTTTATCTCTTTAACTCTTTAACTCTTTATCTCTTTAACTCTTTAACTCTTTATCTCTTTAACTCTATCTCTTTATCTCTTTAACTCTTTCTCTTTATCTCTAACTCTTTATCTCTTTAACTCTTTATCTCTTTAACTCTATCTCTTTAACTCTTTATCTCTTTATCTCTTTAACTCTTTAACTCTTTATCTCTTTAACTCTTTATCTCTTTAACTCTTTAACTCTTTATCTCTTTAACTCTTTCCGTCTCGTCTACGTGAATCAGACTCGTCGTCTCTGTTCGTCTACTCAGCAGCTGATTGGACGAGCAGAGGGAACCAATCAGGAGCAGCCGTTTCTTTGGAGTGTTCCAGTTTAAAACCATTTCAATCTCAGTCGCCATGTTATCCTGCAGGTCCTGGTCCTGTCCAGGTCCAGGCTCTGGTCCTGGTCCAGCCTCTGGTCCAGGTCCAGCTGGTCTCACTGGTCCGCCTGGTTGGAGAACACCCCGGCCTCCCAGCGCAGAGCGCGTTGGTTCTTATGGCGAGTAACTCGAGTCGACTCAACGACCTGAAACAGCGGAGGCAAGGAGACAAGGAGACAAGGAGACAAGGAGACAAGAATAAAATGAGATAAAGAGGCATAGAGACAGCAGGTGAACAGCTGGTGAACAGCTGGTGAACAGCTGGCGAACAGCTGGTGAACAGCTGGCGAACAGCTGGCAAACAGCTGGCGAACAGCTGGTGAACAGCTAGTTGACAGCTGGTGAACAGCTGGTGAACAGCTGGTGAACAGCTGGTTATAGTTGGGTTGTACCTCGTTATTCACGTCGTCGACCGGCTGAATTCCCGCATACTGAAAGAAGAAAACACAGAAGAGATTCAGAGATTTCAGATCAGCAGTTAAGGACGAATCAACATGTTTAGTTTCAGTTAACCAGTTAACCAGCCAACCAGTTAACCATTTAACCAGCCAACCAGCCAACCAACCAACCAACCAGTTAACCAGCCAACCAGCCAACCAGTTAACCAGCCAACCAACCAACCAGCCAACCAGTTAATCAGTTAACCAGGTAACCAGTTAACCAGCCAACCAACCAACCAACCAACCAACCAACCAACCAACCAACCAACCAACCAACCAACCAACCAACCAACCAGCCAACCAACCAGTTAACCAGCCAACCAGTTAACAAGGTAACCATTTAACCAGCCAACCAACCAACCAGCCAACCAACCAGTTAACCAGTTAACCAGCCAACCAGCCAACCAGTTAACCAGTTAACCAGCCAACCAGCCAACCAGTTAACCAGTTAACCAGTTAACCAGCCAACCAACCAACCAACCAGCCAACCAACCAGTTAACCAGCTAACCAGCCAACCAGCTAACCAGTAAACCAGGTAACCAGTTAACCAACCAACCAGTTAACCAGTCAACCAGCCAAACAGCCAACCAGTTAACCAGTTAACCAGCCAACCAGGTAATCAGTTAACCAGCCAACCAACCAACCAAACAACCAACCAGCCAACCAGCCAACCAACCAGTTAACCAGCCAACCAGTAAACCAGGTAATCAGTTAACCAACCAACCAGTTAACCAGTCAACCAACCAGCCAACCAACCAACCAGTTAACCAGTTAACCAGTCAACCACCTTTAACCCTGAAGACGGGTCATCATATAAACCTGCTGAATCAAACTTTATTTAGACTGACAGGAAGCACAAAGACTTTCAAAATAAGAGGCAGGATGTAGTGATGACTTACTGCGCCGTCCTCCAGCTTCACTTTGACTCGTCTCTCCTCAAAGTCCTGCAGCAGAGTCTCCGTCAGACCTCTGAGAGGGGGGGGGGGGGGGGAGGAGCGGGGGGGAGGTGAGGAGGACCAGGGCTGAGCGGTGATGAAGGACAGGGAGGGCAGACGGACGAAGGGACGAGGAGAGGACACACTGACGGGTTTATCTGAAACACAACAGGATGGAAATCATCAGTGACATCATCAATGACATCATCAATGACATCACACACTGACGTCTTGAAACCTGCTGATTGGTTACTGATTCACAGGAAGTCTAATCGTCCTGAAGCTGCTGGACTTTGGTCGTCCTCTCGTTGAGTTACTGATTGAAGCAGCAGCAGCAGCAGCAGCTCACCAGACTCCATTCAGGTTTCAGTCGCTTTTATTCACCACACGGACAGTTGAAGCTCCGCTGCTGCTGATAAATCACTCACTGATAAATCACCCACTGATAAATCACCCACTGATAAATCATCTGAACTCAGCGTGCAGAGAGAACCCCTCTCAGTCAGCAGCCTGTTTTTATTGAGGTCAAAGGTCACGTATCAGTGGCTGGTGAAACTGGTCTCTCGGTGTGACGGGCCGAGACACCTGTCAACCAACACACAACTAGCTTTTATTGTGAAAATCCTCCATCAGACTGACTTTGACGTTGGAGGTTTTCAGTCGCAGAATCACCAGCTGGACGTTAGAGGAGCTGCAGCCACGTCACTGAAGAACTTTGACTACAATAAAAGCAGGTGTGAAAAACAATCTACAGGTAAACGTGTGTCTGGAGGCGGATCCATCAGGATCACCTGGAAACACTTCAACTCTATTTATTATACGGATACATACGTATAACAGACCGTTACTACGTATAACAGACCGTTGCTACGCATAACAGACCGTTGCTACGTATAACAGACCGTTGCTACGCATAACAGACCGTTGCTACGTATAACAGACCGTTGCTGTGTATAACAGACCGTTGCTACGCATAACAGACCGTTGCTACGTATAACAGACCGTTGCTACGTATAACAGACCGTTGCTGTCTATAACAGACCATTGCTGTCTATAACAGACCGTTGCTACGTATAACAGACCGTTGCTACGTATAACAGACCGTTTCTACGTATAACAGACCGCTGCTGTCTATAACAGACCGTTTCTACGTATAACAGACCGTTGCTACGTATAACAGACCATTGCTGTCTATAACAGACCGTTGCTACGTATAACAGACCGTTGCTACGTATAACAGACCGTTTCTACGTATAACAGACCGCTGCTGTCTATAACAGACCGTTTCTACGTATAACAGACCGTTGCTACGTATAACAGACCGTTGCTGTGTATAACAGACCGTTGCTACGTATAACAGACCGTTGCTGTGTATAACAGACTGTTGCTACGTATAACAGACCGTTGCTACGTATAGCAGACCGTTGCTACGTATAACAGACCGTTACTGTGTATAACAGACCCTTGCTACGTATAACAGACCGTTGCTACGTATAGCAGACCGTTGCTACGTATAACAGACCGTTGCTACGTATAACAGACCGTTGCTACGTATAACAGACCGTTACTGTGTATAACAGACCCTTGCTACGTATAACAGACCGTTGCTACGTATAGCAGACCGTTGCTACGTATAACAGACCGTTGCTACGTATAACAGACCGTTGCTATGTATAGCAGACCGTTGCTATGTAGGGGTGAACCCGTTGCTGTGGGGCTCCTGGATGTCTGGGGCAGCTGCCCAGGTCTCCTAGTTGGTAATCCAGCCTTGATGAGTACATACCTGTGTTTACAGGTGGGTAGAACTGACTGACGGCCATCTTGGTTGCCTGTTCCACCAGAGGAGCTGGAGAGAAGAGCTTCCCATCAGTCTCCTCCCTCGGCTCCATCAGCTCCGTCAGCTCCGTCAGCTCCGTCAGCTCCGTCAGCTCCCTCAGCTCCGTCAGCTCCCTCAGCTCCGTCAGCTCCCTCAGCTCCTTCAGCTCCCTCAGCTCCCTCAGCTCCCTCAGCTCCCTCAGCTCCCTCAGCTCCTGCTCCCGTCTCAGCGCCTCCTCAATCTCCTTCTCGATGAAATCTGGAGCTCCTTGTCCTCTAGACTGCAGGCCGGTGGACTCCAGGTTCTCCCTCCAGGACCCAGGCGTGGTTGAGGTCGTATCGCGGTGAGGTGTCGATGTTCGATCTTGGCGGAAACCTCTTGTATCCTGAACCTCTGAGTCCCTACCAGAGAAGGAAGAAGGAGTTGAACTCATTTGGCTGATGTCCGTCTCGGTTTCTTCGGGGTGTCGATGAGGACAGCACGGCGACGGGAAGACGTCAGCGTTTCCAAACTCAGACTGAAGTCTTTCTTCTGTCCTCTTGTCCTGGTCCTGTTGGTCAACCTGCCCCTCTATGTCCTCCGGCCCCTGTGGAGGATCTGGACTGTACCGTCTCAGGATCCCTCCCTGCTCCTGAGGCTCCTCCAGGGCCTGTGGAGGATCTGGACTGTACCGTCTCAGGATCCCTCCCTGCTCCTGAGGCTCCTCCAGGGCCTGTGGAGGATCTGGACTGTACCGTCTCAGGATCCCTCCCTGCTCCTGAGGCTCCTCCAGGGCCTGTGGAGGATCTGGACTGTACCGTCTCAGGATCCCTCCCTGCTGCTGAGGCTCCTCCTTCCTCTGGATCTCCTTCTGGATCTCACGCTGGATGATGAAGCTGACTCGGTTCTTCTCTTTGGCTCTGACGGGCGTCAGCGGCGACTGTAAACGTTTGGTTTTGATCTCGACTATCTCTGTTCTGCTGTCACTGTGCTTCAGCCCCCGAAAGCGTCGTAGGTTCTTCTCACGTTCCTGAACCAACCGGATCTCCCTTTCGATCGGGGTCTCATAGCCACTCCTGTTATCTTGCCGAGTGTTGTCGGTGAACACGCCTTCATCACTGGTGTAGCCGCCGCCCACCTCCACAGGCAGCTCCTCCAAGCCGGAGTTCAGGTCATCGAACACACCGCTCTGCCGGCTGAGACTCTCCTCAGTCCGGCACACCGTCACCTTCCTCTCTCGGTAGGTCTCATCTTCTCCTGCTGGTTTAAATGGAGTTGTATCTTCGCTCACCTCAACGCCGTCGTACACCTCCACCTGCTTTGACGAGGACACATCCGGACCTGGCTGCAGAGACATGTTCAGATGTGTTCTTGTGGACCACAGAGGGCGGGGGGTCGCAATCAGACGGTCCTGCTCCATCTTCAGGAACTGTTGTCGGGCAGCGCTGAAGTTGATCTGCTCCTTGTCGATGCTCCCGGGTTCAGCAATACAGGGAGGTTCTGGTCTGGAGCTGGCAGGACTGTAGCTCACACTGAACCCTTCCGTCAGTTGGGTCATCAGATCCAGATTCTCCAGCTGATCTTTGAATGTTGGGTTCTTCTTCGGTGCTTGGCCGCGAATGATCTCCTTCCGAAGCTGCTTCTCCTCTTCCTCCCGGACCACTTCGACGTTGTTCTTCAAATCCAGGTTGTACTGTGAGTCTCCGTTGCTCTCTGCGAACAGACTCTCTGGCTTCCTGCTGCTTGTGTAGGTCTGTAGTTTGAATCCTTTCTCCTCCTTCAGGGTTGCCAGCTGAGTCTGTCGCTGCGGTGAGACCATCCAGGCTTCGTTCTGCTCGGCTTCGGGACTCACCGGATCCTCTACGAAGGAGTAGAAGCCGCAGTGAGAGCCCAGGCTGCTGCTGGGACTGCTGGGACTGCTGGGGCTGCTGGGATGCCACTCGTCGCTGGTGCTCCCTCCATCCTGTGACACCGCGACCAGCCGGCCCTGAACCACCACGTCCCCGGACCCGTCACCCTGCTGCGAGGAGACGACCACCAAGGAATGACTACGAGCGACGGAGATGCTGTCAGAGGTGAAGACCGGATCGTCGAGGTCAGAGGAGTCGCTGCGGGGGGGGCCGGCGATGGTGCGCAGGTCTGAGGGTTGCAGCAGGGGGGACAGCGGCTTCAGCACCCACCTCCGGGGGACGCTGTCCATGGTGGCAGGAGGAGCTGCGTGGCCGGCGGCGGGCAGAGGTTCTGATGGAGGAAGACGCTGAACGGAGCTCGATCTTTGGAAACTCTGAGGAGTCAGAACATCCTGACGGTCAACTGCCGAGGGTTTCTGAAACAACAGAGATGACGGTTACCATGGAAACAACAGAGAGACCAGGTCAGTTACCATGGAAACAACAGAGAGACCAGGTCAGTTACTATGGAAACAACAGAGAGACCAGGTCAGTTACTATGGAAACAACAGAGAGAGACCAGGTCAGTTACTATGGAAACAACAGAGAGAGACCAGGTCAGTTACTATGGAAACAACAGAGAGACCAGGTCAGTTACTATGGAAACAGCAGAGAGACCAGGTCAGTTACTATGGAAACAACAGAGAGACCAGGTCAGTTACTATGGAAACAACAGAGAGAGACCAGGTCAGTTACTATGGAAACAACAGAGAGAGACCAGGTCAGTTACTATGGAAACAACAGAGACAGACCAGGTCAGTTACTATGGAAACAACAGAGAGACCAGGTCAGTTACTATGGAAACAACAGAGAGAGACCAGGTCAGTTACTATGGAAACAACAGAGAGAGACCAGGTCAGTTACTATGGAAACAACAGAGAGAGACCAGGTCAGTTACTATGGAAACAACAGAGAGACCAGGTCAGTTACTATGGAAACAACAGAGAGAGACCAGGTCAGTTACTATGGAAACAACAGAGAGAGACCAGGTCAGTTACTGTGGAAACAACAGAGAGACCAGGTCAGTTACTATGGAAACAACAGAGAGACCAGGTCAGTTACTATGGAAACAACAGAGAGAGACCAGGTCAGTTACTATGGAAACAACAGAGAGAGACCAGGTCAGTTACTATGGAAACAACAGAGAGAGACCAGGTCAGTTACTATGGAAACAACAGAGACACCAGGTCAGTTACTATGGAAACAACAGAGAGAGACCAGGTCAGTTACTATGGAAACAACAGAGAGACCAGGTCAGTTACTATGGAAACAACAGAGACACCAGGTCAGTTACTATGGAAACAACAGAGAGAGACCAGGTCAGTTACTATGGAAACAACAGAGACACCAGGTCAGTTACTATGGAAACAACAGAGAGAGACCAGGTCAGTTACTATGGAAACAACAGAGAGACCAGGTCAGTTACTATGGAAACAACAGAGAGAGACCAGGTCAGTTACTATGGAAACAACAGAGAGAGACCAGGTCAGTTACTATGGAAACAACAGAGACACCAGGTCAGTTACTATGGAAACAACAGAGAGAGACCAGGTCAGTTACTATGGAAACAACAGAGACACCAGGTCAGTTACTATGGAAACAACAGAGAGACACCAGGTCAGTTACTATGGAAACAACAGAGAGACCAGGTCAGTTACTATGGAAACAACAGAGACACCAGGTCAGTTACTATGGAAACAACAGAGAGAGACCAGGTCAGTTACTATGGAAACAACAGAGAGAGACCAGGTCAGTTACTATGGAAACACTCAGGGGTGAAAAGGTCCATAGATGTTAGCGTAGCATTAGCAGCGAAGCATTAGTTCAGTGTGTGTGTGTCAGAGATAAAGAGCCCCGCCTGCAGTCTGACTGCTGCTGATAAAACCCACTGAACCAGGGGGACCATGAACACAACACACAGACACACACACAGACACACACACACACACACACA
>CAKALS010000038.1:288883-311383 GCA_916701275.1 Sebastes miniatus
CAGACCAGACCAGTACTAGACCAGACCAGTACCAGACCAGACCAGTACTAGACCAGACCAGTTCTAGACCAGACCAGTACTAGACCAGACCAGTAACAGACCAGACCAGTACTAGACCAGACCAGTTCTAGACCAGACCAGTACTAGACCAGACCAGTACCAGACCAGACCAGTACCGCTGGTATATATATATATATATATATATATATATATATATATATATACTGGAAAAACAAAGTTGTTAAACTTGTGTTTGGTGGATTATTTCTCTGTTGTATCAATGCTAATGGTCATTGTATTCTACATGGTTGGAAAGCCTGTTTATTTACCTTCACAATGATGCCCAACTTGTCAGGATCATGTATTTGTGGGATGAGCAGCACAGCTGATTATGTGGGGAGCGCCCAAGAAAAATTTGCCAAAATGCTCTGCCAATGGTAAACAGTGTATTCTCATAAGGCTACCAGGAAGCCTGCAATGACTGCCCTTCACCGTCAGGCCCGTTGGCGCTGGTGTCGACAACACAGACAATGGAACCTGAACATGTGGGGGAATGTCATGTTCAGTGATGAGTCCAGGTTCTGTCTGCGAATGGAGACGACGTGGAGAACGCTATGCTGATTGTTGAACCGATGGAGTAACAGCTTCTGGTGGGGGCAGTGTCATGGTGTGGGGGGGGGGGCATCTCCCTCACTGGTAAAACATGGCTTGTCATCATTGAAGGCCATCTCAATGCAGGGAGATATCAGGATGAGATTCTGCAGCCAGTGGCGATCCCATATCTCCACAATCTGGCACCTAACTTCATCCTCCAAGAAACAACGCCCCCCCCACACAGAGCCAGGGTTATCACAGACTACCTCCACAATGTGGGAGTAGAGAGAATGGAACGGCCTGCCAAGAGTCCAGACCTCAACCCAACTCAACATGTGGGATCAGCTTGGGCGTGCTGTACGTGTTAGTGACCAACACAACCACGCTGGCTGACCTGCAACCAATCCTGGTTGAGGAATGGAACGCCATCCCACAGCAACGTGTGACCAGGTTGGTGACCAGCATGAGGAGGAGGTGCCAGGCTGTTGTGGCTGCGTATGGATCTTCCACCTCTACTGAGGCTCCTGACGGTGGATTCAATCAATCAATATGTCTTGTTTGTTCCTTGTTACTGATAGAGAGTTCAATCATCCAATCCACCAAACAACTCAAAACAAGAGTCAACACCAACAGGAGAATACACTGTTTACCATTGACGGAGCATTTTGGCAAATTTTTCTTGGGCACTCCCCACATCATCAGCTGTGCTGCTCATCCCACAAATACATGATCCTTACAAGTGTGACATCATTGTGAAGATAAATAAACAGGCTTTCCAACGATGTAAAATACAATGACCATTAGCATTGATACAACAGAGAAATAATCCACCAAACACAAGTTTAACAACTTTGTTTTTCCAGTTTATATATAATGTATAAGTATCATGAAGTCTTTATTGATTTCTTGATGTGTTGCTGTTTGATATTTTCATCATGAATCTTCCACAAGTCGTATTGATCAGTTATTGATCAGTTATTGATCCTCAGAGGACTAAGCGTCTCTCAGGACGAGGACCAGCCGTCTCTTCTTGTCCTCACTTTCCTCTCAGTCGGCCATGTTTGTTGTGTCGTTGTCACCGTGGCGACCATCAGTTCAGATCTGTCGATGGAAGACATGACGCCGTTTAAAGCTCAGGTGTCTCTGATGATGTCACATGCCTGTCAACTATTATGGGATGGATTGTGATGAAATGTGGTTCAACATATCTACTATAAACTAAATCAACTCAGAGGGGACAGAACCAGGTTCAGACCAGAACCAGGTCCAGACCAGAACCAGGTCCAGACCAGAACCAGGTCCATACCAGAACCAGGTCCGGACCAGAACAAGATCCGGACCAGAACAAGGTCCGGACCAAAACAAGGTCACGACCAGAACAAGGTCCAGACCAGAACCAGGTCCAGAACAGAACGAGGTCCAGACCAGAACGAGGTCCAGACCAGAACGAGGTCCAGACTAGGTACCGAGCTCACCTGATGAGACCGATGAGAATCCGTCCAACGGAGCAGCGTCAGCGGAAATTATAATCCAAACATACTTCAGATCACATTGACATCTATGAGATCTTCAGTTTGCTGTCCCTCAAAAGGGGGCGTGACCTTGACTTTAATGCCCGGTTCAGACTCCACGATATCAGCCCGATTACAGCCCGACGCGGCCGTCGTAGGGGATCGATTACAGCCCGACGCGGCCGCCGTAGGGGATCGATTACAGCCCGACGCGGCCGGCGTAGGGGATCGATTACAGCCCGACGCGGCCGCCGTAGGGGATCGATTACAGCCCGACGCGGCCGCCGTAGGGGATCGATTACAGCCCGACGCGGCCGCCGTAGGGGATCGATTACAGCCCGACGCGGCCGCCGTAGGGGATCGATTACAGCCCGACGCGGCCGTCGTAGGGGATCAGGAACGATAAATTCGTGTCGTGTGTGAATATCAATCCTCTTATCTGGTGTAGTGTGTCATAGTACATGACAACCGACGCCACGTCTGGGACGCCCCACGACACCCCGAGGAAAAGTCTAGCCTGTCAGAATGTTTCGTCTCGACACGCCTAGTGTGACGTCATCTCCTACGATGTGTTCCTTTGCGTTGACCAATCAGGTGCTCTCTCCAGCGCGCAGTCACAGTCAGGTCACTTGGTAATAAACAAAATGGAGAAAAGGAGGAGGGATGTTTGCTGCTGTCAGGTGGGACAACCAAACGGACTGAAGTATGGACAGCCCATACCGTCCTCTCTGTGCCACCCAGGAGCATCACCAGACTGCCAGCATCACACACAACGCTTCTGTTGCCATGATCGACAGTTGCTTCAACCGCCTCCCCGATGATGTCTGAATTTGCGCGTGATCGTGCAATATGACGTGCCGTGATTGGTCGTGGTCATACGTGTAGTCTTGCCAGTCACCCGACCGAGACACTGCAAGAGTTTATGGCGCTGTGATCGTTAGATCTGACATGGTGACCATCGTCAAAGACACAAATATCCGGGAGTCTGATGCCGGCATTAGTGAAGTACTGTATGTGGCGGTCTGATGTACGGAGAGACTGACAGCTTAGCAACGGTAACTATGGGTGGTGGAGGTGATGGAGGTGGTGGAGGTGGCTGAGGGGATGGAGTCTGTGATGGTTATCTGTAAACACAAACACAGAACCAGTCGTACTCGTTGAGCTCCGATCGACTCACTTTTATTTTCTCGGTTATAAAACTCCGACTAACAGAAAGATGAAACTCTGCAGAGAAGCTAGAAAATGAAACTAAGACAACTCTAAAATCCACTGTTTCATCTGGTGGAGCTTCTAAAGAGAGAGAGCAGGTTCATGTTACAGGTCTCAGGACTGCATGGCTAATGCTAATGCTAATGCTAATGCTAATGCTAAGCTAATCAGATTGAGCAGTACAAAAGTAAAAAGGCTTCAAGGAAATAGAAAAAAGTAAAGAAAGGTTTTATAAAACAGAGGATGAAGAAACAGGAAATGATGTCATGTTGTTAGAGGCTGAGGGCGGTGGGTGGAGTTTAGTTCCTGTAGGTTTTGTCCTGGAAGTCTTTTTATGTTTAGATGATTATATTTGGAAGCAGCGCCTCCTGCAGGATCACATGATGCTGCAGGGTCACATGATGCTGCAGGGTCACATGATGCTGCAGGGTCACATGATGCTGCAGGATCACATGATGCTGCAGCACTTACATGGCGGTTTCTCCTTTCTTATCTCCACCGCTCCTCCCTTCACCTCCTCCGCCTCCCCGGCCCTGTTGCCGTTGCTCGTCCCCCTCGTCGTCGCCGTCTCCATCGTCGCCGTCTCCGGGGGTTTGGTGGAGGGTGGTGGGGCGGTGGAGACGGGTGGTTGTGGAGCCGGTGTCTGAGCGCCGGCGGCCTCCTCCTGCCCTCCGCCCGGTGATGTCTTCCCGTTGGCGTCATCGATGAGCACCAGCTCGGCCTTTACCGTCCCCTGCAGACCCAGAACTTTCTTGGTCTCGTCCTCGTCCTCCACGTTCTGGTACCCCATGAACACCATGGTGACGGGGTTCTCGGCGCTCGCTTCGGCCACGCTCGGCTCGCCGCTCAATTTGGCCTCCAGCCCGGTGATCTCCTCCAGCCCGGTGATCTCCTCCAGCCCGGTGATCTCCTCCAGCGGCGGCTCGGGACCCTCCTCCTGGACCTCCACCGTCGGGAGAGAGGTCACCGTGGCGATAGTCTCTGACATCATCGAGGCCTCGTCGGCTTTGTGAATGAGTTCTTCGACCTCCGAGAAGCTGAGCAGCTGGACGCCGTCTTCGCCGTTCATCTCGTGGACCACTGAGAGACACAGAATCAGGATCAGAGTCCAGGTCGGGACACCTGGTGGTTACAGCTCACAGCTGGAGGACCAATAGAAACACACTATTCGCTGCTACGCTGTGTGATGTCACACAATCAACAACTAGACCTTCAGCTGGAGTCTTCCTCCTCATTCAGGTCTGACCTCAACATGTCACCTGATCAGGTCTGTTTGTCACCTGACGGTCACCTGACAGTCACCCTACAGTCACCGGACGGTCACCTTACAGTCACCTGACTGTCACCTGACGGTCACCTGACGGTCACCTGACTGTCACCTGACGGTCACCTGACTGTCACCTGACGATCACCTGACGGTCATCTTACAGTCACCTGACTGTCACCTGACGGTCACCTTACAGTCACCTGACTGTCACCTGACTGTCACCTTACGGTCACCTGACTGTCACCTGACAGTCACCTGACGGTCACCTGACTGTCACCTGACGGTCACCTTACAGTCACCTGACTGTCACCTGACTGTCACCTGACAGTCACCTGACGGTCACCTTACAGTCACCTGACCGTCTGAGTTTGTCTGTTTTTGGCCTTCATCATTTCACCTGAAGCTTCACAGTTAGAGACATGGGGAAGAGGAGGAAGAGGAGGAAAAGGAGGGTCTATAACTCTCTGAGTATCTGGTGTAAACAGGTTTTCGCCCGCCCCCCTTTGAGGAGGTCTTTATTGATATTTTCACCTTTTCTCTCGTCCTCGTAAACTTTGACCCCGTGGTGAGAGAGGTCAACAGGAAGTCTGGTGTTAGTGGACAGAACCCTGGTTTCCCCCGTCACTTTGTCCCGCTCTACTTTAATCTCCACCGAGTACATGGCTGGACAAGGACGGGTAGGACAGGGACAGACAGACAGACAGACAGGTGTAAGAGACAGACAGGTGGTTACAGGTAAAGACACATAAACCTGAACTCTTCCTTCCTGTCGACGTGCTGCGACCTCTGACCCCCTTACTGCTGCTAACCTGTGCTGTTGGTGGTCTACAGGTCTAAGGCTGTGACCTGGACCAGGTCTACAGACATTGGGTCCAGTCAATAGTGATGGACAGACGCCGACTAACGGGAGGCGACCATCATGTTTGTTTTCAGACACTTTGGTGTTGTTCATTATTATATATTAATTACTTCTCATTACACACATCGGAGTCCCCCTGAGTCCCCCTGAGTCCCTGGGAGTCCCCCTGAGTCCCTCGGAGTCCCTCTGAGTCCCTCGGAGTCCCCCTGAGTCCCCCTGAGTCCCTCAGAGTCCCCCTGAGTCCCCCTGAGTCCCCCTGAGTCCCTCTGAGTCCCCCTGAGTCCCCCCGAGTCCCTCTGAGTCACTCTGAGTCTCTCTGGTTTCAGAAGGAGTCACTCTGAGTCTCTCTGGTTTCAGAAGGACTCTCTCTGGTTTCAGAAGGAGTCACTCTGAGTCTCTATGGTTTCAGAAGGAGTCACTCTGAGTCTCTATGGTGTCAGAAGGAGTCACTCTGAGTCTCTCTGGTTTCAGAAGGAGTCACTCTGACTCTCTCTGGTTTCAGAAGGAGTCACTCTGAGTCTCTATGGTGTAAGAAGGAGTCACTCTGAGTCTCTCTGGTGTCAGAAGGAGTCCTTCTGGTTTCAGAAGGAGTCTCTCTGAGTCTCTCTGGTTTCAGAAGGAGTCACTCTGAGTCCCTCTGGTTTCAGAAGGAGTCATTCAGAGTCTCTCTGGTTTCAGAAGGAGTCATTCAGAGTCTCTCTGGGTTCAGAAGGAGTCACTCTGAGTCTCTCTGGTTTCAGAAGGAGTCACTCTGAGTCTCTCTGGTTTCAGAAGGAGTCTCTCTGGTCTCAGAAGGAGTCTCTCTGAGTCCCTCTGGTTTCAGAAGGAGTCACTCTGAGTCTCTCTGGTTTCAGAAGGAGTCACTCTGAGTCTCTCTGGTTTCAGAATGAGTCACTCTGAGTCTCTGGTTTCAGAAGGAGTCTCTCTGGTCTCAGAAGGAGTCTCTCTGAGTCCCTCTGGTTTCAGAAGGAGTCTCTCTGAGTCTCTCTGGTTTCAGAAGGAGTCACTCTGAGTCTCTCTGGTTTCAGAAGGAGTCTCTCTGGTCTCAGAAGGAGTCTCTCTGAGTCCCTCTGGTTTCAGAAGGAGTCACTCTGAGTCTCTCTGGTTTCAGAAGGAGTCTCTCTGGTTTCAGAAGGAGTCACTCTGAGTCCCTCTGGTTTCAGAAGGAGTCACTCTGAGTCTCTGGTTTCAGAAGGAATCACTCTGAGTCTCTCTGGTTTCAGAAGGAGTCTAGTTTCAGAAGGAGTCACTCTGAGTCTCTCTGGTTTCAGAAGGAATCACTCTGAGTCTCTCTGGTTTCAGAAGGAGTCACTCTGAGTCTCTCTGGTTTCAGAAGGAGTCTCTCTGGTTTCAGAAGGAGTCACTCTGAGTCTCTCTGGTTTCAGAAGGAGTCTCTCTGAGTCTCTCTGGTTTCAGAAGGAGTCACTCGGAGTCTCTCTGGTTTCAGAAGGAGTCACTCTGAGTCTCTCTGGTTTCAGAAGGAGTCACTCTGAGTCTCTGGTGTCAGAAGGAGTCACTCTGAGTCTCTCTGGTTTCAGAAGGAGTCACTCTGAGTCTCTCTGGTGTCAGAAGGAGTCACTCTGAGTCTCTCTGGTTTCAGAAGGAGTCACTCTGAGTCTCTCTGGTGTCAGAAGGAGTCACTCTGAGTCTCTCTGGTTTCAGAAGGAGTCTCTCTGGTTTCAGAAGGAGTCACTCTGAGTCCCTCTGGTTTCAGAAGGAGTCACTCTGAGTCTCTGGTTTCAGAAGGAATCACTCTGAGTCTCTCTGGTTTCAGAAGGAGTCTGGTTTCAGAAGGAGTCACTCTGAGTCTCTCTGGTTTCAGAAGGAATCACTCTGAGTCTCTCTGGTTTCAGAAGGAGTCACTCTGAATCTCTCTGGTTTCAGAAGGAGTCTCTCTGGTTTCAGAAGGAATCACTCTGAGTCTCTCTGGTTTCAGAAGGAGTCACTCTGAGTCTCTCTGGTGTCAGAAGGAGTCACTCTGAGTCTCTCTGGTGTCAGAAGGAGTCACTCTGAGTCTCTCTGGTTTCAGAAGGAGTCACTCTGAGTCTCTCTGGTTTCAGAAGGAGTCATTCAGAGTCTCTCTGGTTTCAGAAGGAATCACTCTGAGTCTCTCTGGTTTCAGAAGGAGTCACTCTGAATCTCTCTGGTTTCAGAAGGAATCACTCTGAGTCTCTCTGGTTTCAGAAGGAGTCACTCTGAATCTCTCTGGTTTCAGAAGGAGTCTCTCTGGTTTCAGAAGGAGTCACTCTGAGTCTCTCTGGTGTCAGAAGGAGTCACTCTGAGTCTCTCTGGTGTCAGAAGGAGTCACTCTGAGTCTCTCTGGTTTCAGAAGGAGTCACTCTGAGTCTCTCTGGTGTCAGAAGGAGTCACTCTGAGTCTCTCTGGTTTCAGAAGGAGTCACTCTGAGTCCCTCTGGTGTCAGAAGGAGTCACTCTGAGTCTCTCTGGTTTCAGAAGGAGTCTCTGGTTTCAGAAGGAGTTTCTCTGGTTTCAGAAGGAGTCACTCTGAGTCTCTCTGGTTTCAGAAGGAGTCTGGTTTCAGAAGGAGTTTCTCTGGTTTCAGAAGGAGTCTCTCTGAGTCCCTCTGTGACTCACCTCTCTTCATCTCCTCCGTCGCCTCTCTCGGTTTGTTCATTCGAGGGCTTTTGTGAACTTTGACCTCTGCAACGGCTCATGGGAAAGAAAGGAGGCGGGCACAGAGAGGTCATCAGAAGGTCATCACAAGGTTTCATCTTCCTCTGTGATCCTTTCAGTCAGTTTTCTGACCACTGTAATCTGACTACTGTAATCTGACTATCTGTAATATGACTACTGTAATCTGTCTATCTGTAATCTGACGACTGTTATCTGTCTATCTGTAATCTGACTACTGTAATCTGTCTATCTGTAATCTGACGACTGTTATCTGTCTATCTGTAATCTGACTACTGTTATCTGTCTATCTGTAATCTGACTACTGTAATCTGTCTATCTGTAATCTGACTACTGTAATCTGTCTATCTGTAATCTCTATCTGTAATCTGACTACTGTTATCTGTTATCTGTAATCTGACTACTGTAATCTGTGTATCTGTAATCTGACTACTGTAATCTGTCTATCTGTAATCTGTCTATCTGTATTCTGACTACTGTAATCTGACTACTTTAATCTGACTATCTGTAATCTGTCTATCTGTAATCTGACTACTGTAATCTGACTATCTGTAATCTGACTACTGTAATCTGTCTATCTGTAATCTGACTACTGTAATCTGTCTATCTGTAATCTGACTACTGTAATCTGACTACTGTAATATGACTACTGTAATCTGTCTATCTGTAATCTGACTACTGTAATCTGTCTATCTGTAATCTGTCTATCTGTAATCTGTCTATCTGTATTCTGACTACTGTAATCTGACTACTGTAATCTGTTTATCTGTAATCTGACTACTGTAATCTGACTACTGTAATATGACTACTGTAATCTGACTACTGTAATCTGTCTATCTGTAATATGTCTATCTGTAATCTGTCTATCTGTAATCTGACTATCTGTAATCTGATTACTGTAATCAGATTACAGTAATCTACTATAATATGACCCAGAGTAATCTGATTACAGAACACAGTAGCGTCTCACCTTGAACTATCTGCTGTGAGGCTGCAGCTCTGTCCTGCTGAAGGCTGCTGTGACCTTTGACCTCTACAGCTGATCAGAGAGAGTTATTATTATTATTATTATTATTATTAATAAACATGTTGTCATATAAACAGACGGAAGTGTGTCAGTGTGTATATCATAAATAGTCTCTCTCCTAGCCTCCTCCGCGTGCATCTCCCCGTGTGGGCGGGACTAAGATGCGAGGAGAGGAGGCGAGGAGGCGAGGAAAGGAACCAAGGAGGTCCAAACTAGGAAATGAGAAAGGGCCGCTGAGAGGAAACACAACAACTACACAACAAAACACCAACAAGAGAAGAAGGAATGTACCTTTCACTGATCCTGATGACACCTGCTGGTACAGAGACAGGAAGCTCAACTTCAAAATAAAGTCACTGTAGTCCAACAGGAAACAGAAAAAACTGCAATCCAAAACTACAAAATAAAATACAAAGAAACAGTCTGCTGTCTAAAACACCAGAGCTCCACTAGTCTAGGGTAATCTGATTACTATAATCTGTGTGTGTGTGTGTGTACTCACAATAGTGTGTGTTATTGTTTCCAAACTGACCAGCTCCTCCTCCAACCTGCAACACACACACACACACACACACACACACACACGCACACGCACACGCACACGCACACACACACACACACACACACACACACACACACACACACACACACACACACACACGCACACACACACACACACACACACACACACGCTGAATATTCACTTTAACTTCATCCACAATCCACTAAATTAAACCTTAATCTGGAATCTGATTACTGTAATCTGTCTACTGTAATCTGACTACTGTAATCTGACTGCTGTAATCTGACTGCTGGAATCTGACTACTGGACTCTGACTGCTGTAATCTGACTACTGTAATCTACTGTAATCGGACTACTGTTATCTGTCTCTGTAATCTGATTACTGTAATATGACTACTGTAATCTGTTTCTGTAATCTGACTACTGTAATCTGATTACTGTAATTTGACTAGTGTAATATGACTACTGTAATCTGACTAGTGTAATCTGACTACTTTAATATGACTACTGTAATCTGACTACTCTAATCGGTCTCTGTAATCTGATTACTGTAATATATCTCTGTAATCTGATTACTGTAATCTGACTACTGTAATCTGATTTCTGTAATCTGACTACTGTAATCCGACTACTGTAATCCGAGTACTGTAATATCTGTCTCTGTAATCTGATTACTGTACTTCGACTACTGTAATCCGAGTACTGTAATAGCTGTTTCTGTAATCTGACTACTGTAATCCGACTACTGTAATCCGAGTACTGTAATATCTGCCTCTGTAATCTGACTACTGTAATCCGACTACTGTAATCCAAGTACTGTAATATCTGTCTCTGTAATCTGACTACTGTAATCCGACTACTGTAATCCGAGTACTGTAATATCTGTCTCTGTAATCTGATTACTGTACTCCGACTACTGTAATCTGTTTTACATTAATCCAGATTAACTCAGATCAGATCAGACCTGTTGATGGTCTCCTCCAGGGTCCTGGTCTTGGCCTCGTCCTGCTCCAGTTGTCTCCTCGCGTCATCATGTTCTGGTCCAGTAGATGGCGCTCCTTCCAGCAGCCAGCGCTCCCTCAGGGCCTTCGACTGAACAGGAAGTAGAAACAGGAAGTAGAATCAGGAAGTAAAATCAGGAAGAAGAAACATCTGTCTCTTATTTATTTTATTTGACCTTTATTTAACCAGGTATCTCTCTGTCTCACCTTCAGGTGCTGCAGAGCTCTCTTGTCGTCCTCCAGCTGACGCTTCTTGTTCTCGATCTCTGTCTGCCACTTCCTCTTCTCCTGAAGCATGATGGGAAACAACGTCAGCCAGTCAAAGCCCTGAGCATATAGAGACCTGCAGCGCTTTCACTGCTTTCACCTGCTACACATCAACTGACACTTTAACTGCTTTCACCTGTTACCCATCAACTGACACTTTAACTGCTTTCGCCTGTTACACATCAATTGACACTTTAACTGCTTTCGCCTATTACACCTTAACTGACACTTTAACTGCTTTCACCTGTTACACATCAACTGACACTTTGACTGCTTTCACCTGTTATACATCAACTGACACTTTAACTGCTTTCACCAGAGGTTATACATCAGACATGTTCATATATATACAGTATATACAGTATGTATATATACATATATATATACATACTGTATATCTATATATGTGTGTGTATATGTGTGTATTTATACAGTCAGAGTATATGTATATATATATCCAGTATATATATATATATATATGTGTGTATAGGTGTGTACTTATACAGTATATCAGAGGTGGTGTGCGTTCACTGACAGTCTGTAAACTCACTGAGAGGAGCTGCTGTCGGTCCTGCTGAGCTTCACTGAGTCTGAGAGACAGAAACACTTCATCAGTTATCATTAATACTGTTAGAGAGACGAACAGAACCGAACAGAACCTGTACAGTAACAGAACCTCTACAGTAACAGAACCGAACAGAACCTGTAGTTTACTAGTAACGGGTTGTTGCTGCTGTTGAAGTGGACCAGCTGAACTCTGCTGAGCTCCACAGTTTCTGGACTCAAAGGATCCAGAACAAAGCTGCCGTCTCCATGGAGACCAGACCGGACCACAGAGAATCTGAGAGCACAGAACAACACCCACTAACGGGTCTGATTCATGTACCGGGCCCACTGGAGACCAGCTCACACTACAGGGTCCGGTACAGACCAGTACAGTCCTGACTAGTAGAGACCAGTAGAGACCAGACTGACTGATTGACAGCCCTAATAACAATATGATTGACCCTAGCAAAGCTTTTATTTTGAAATATGCGAGCGGAAGTCATCTGGCCCAGATGTGTCCAGCTTGACTGCAGCTATTGATCATGAATCAGATCCTTCCTGCAGAAACGGATCAATAAGTAATTATAAAGGCTCGCCCCATCATTAACCCTCTCCTGTCCGTCTCTCTCTGTCTCTCTCTGTCCGTCTCTGTCCGTCTCTCTCTGTCCGTCTCTGTCTCTCACACGCTCTTCATTCATCTGCTGTCTGATGGAGTCTGGTTGGTGCAGAGCCTCCCTCCCTCCCTCCATCCCTCCTCCCTCCCCGGTTCCCGGTAATAAAGGTCCTGACTCAGCGGTCTGAGGGACTGATGCCGCACCATGACGACACACCAACACCACACGCACACATTCAGGTCACACTTCACGCCACAAACACAGAAAATGAAACAGTAGAAGAAGAAGAAATAACAATAAAGAAGAATAAATCAAAGTGTACTCACTCCTCCATCTCTGACTGAGATCAGATCAGACCAGACCAGACCGCTGCAGCCGGATACACTGATGAGAGAGAGAGAGAGAGAGAACCGCCCACTGGAGGGGGGGGAGGAGAGAGAGACCCACCCACTGGAGAGGAGAGGAGAGGAGAGGAGAGGAGAGGAGAGGAGAGGAGAGGAGAGGAGAAGACAAGACAAGAGAAGACAAGACAAGACAAGACAAGACAAGACAAGACAAGACAAGACAAGACAAGACAAGACAAGAGAAGAGAAGAGAAGAGAAGAGAAGAGAGGAGAGGAGAAGAGAAGAGAAGAGAAGAGAGGAGGAGAGGAGAGGAGAGGAGAGGAGAGGAGAGGAGAGGAGAAGAGAAGAGAAGAGAAGAGAAGAGAAGAGAAGAGAAGAGAGGAGAGGAGAGGAGAGGAGAGGAGAGGAGAGGAGAGGAGCGGAGAGAAGAGGAGAGACCCACCCACTGGAGGGGGGGGGAAGAGAGAGAAGAGGAGAGACCCACCCACTGGAGGGGGGAGGAGAGGAGAGGAGAAAGGGAGAGGGAGAGACAGAAGGAGAGGAGAGGAGAGAGGGAGAGGGAGTAGACAGAGAGAGAGAGGGAGGGAGGAAGAGGAGACTCCCATCTCCCTCCTAGCTCCCTCCCATCTCCCTCCTAGCTTCCTCCCATCTCCCTCCTAGCTTCCTCCCATCTCCCTCCTAGCACCCTCGCATCTCCCTCCTAGCTCCCTCCCATCTCCCTCCTAGCTTCCTCCCATTTCCCTTCTAGCACCCTCCCATCGCCCTCCTAGCTCCCTCCCATCTCCCTCCCATCACCCTCCTAGCTCCCTCCCATCTCCCTCCTAGCTCCCTCCCATCTCCCTCCCATCACCCTCCCATCTCCCTCTCATTACAGTCCTAGCTCACTCCCATCACTGTAGGGACCCACCATTACTGGTGGCAAAGACAATGAACTACGCTTCTCAGGATCCTTGAGTCATGCAGCCATTGACTGTGGTCTCAGCTCAGTAGCCATTGGCTACTGTAGCATTCACACATAGGTGTGAAATTCACCCAGGACAAAACCAGAGGAATCTCTTTGTTCCTTCTCCTTCTGCCCTTTCTTCTCACCTCTCCTGACCTGTGGAGGTGAGCTGCTGCTCTCCAGACCAGAAGCAGCTCTGCTCTCTGATCTATGGCCTGTTAGGAAACAGCCATAGGAACACAAGGAACCTCTAAGGCAGAAGACGTGAGAGCCTGCCTTTTTACCTACTAACTTCAAGCAACAACCGCAAGGAAGTTAGCACCAAGCTATCAAGCTGCTGGGAAGAAAGTATTGGAGCGATCAGCTTCCTCCAATCTGCACAACTGGATTTGAGCACAGCAAAGACAACATCTTTGACTTGGAACCACAACTTCAACACATGGAATTACAAACCCCGTTTCTTCCATGGATTGGTAACGTATTGGGCTTACTTTAGCAGTAGCAATTGCACATGGCTGAGCAAGACTGTTCAACTTTGATTTCTAAATGTACCTGTATTGATATGATTAATGTTATTCATTGAGTTTCACTGTTGTGATATTATTTGTAGTTATTTGTATTTGGGTAGCTGGCTTCGCCACACCTGATGTGTTTAGTTTATGCTTCACATAGACAAGGTCTTGCATGCAAACTAACCATCTTTTCTAACCCACTGCATTATCTGACACACATTAAGATCACATACAGAAACTGTGAATTAGTTAAACATAAACATACAGCTTCAGATAATATTAACCCCCACATCACCCCCCTCTCTGTCCTTCCTGAGCACGTGTTCCGAAGAACAAAGAGACCATGTGGTGACATGTTGGCGGCCATCGTTGATCCCGCCATCTTTGTAGTTTTACAGTGCTCACCTTTTGTCTGTAGGCAGACATCTTGAGACAAGAAGCCATCTTCTCTCTCTCCCCCTCTCACTCTCCCCCTCTCTCTCTCTCTCTCTCTCTCACACACATACACACACACACACACACATGCTCACACACTTTGTTTGGTTTGTTTAGTTTAGTTATTTAGTTAGATTAATATTGTGTTTTACACCTTTATTATCTTGTAAATAAATGTTTGTGGAATATACATGCTGGTCTGTTTAATGTTGTACAAGAGTGAATAATGCCAACCTCTGCTATGTCAAGAACTCTGATATCCTTCAACCTTTACTATCTATTTTGGTTGTAGTTATTAATTTAATTATTAATCAACATTCCAAATTGATAGTTTAGCATATATAATGAGACTATATTAACATTTTGGTTATTGTTCCCTGATTCCAGGGTGGTGTCCCGTTTATTATTAATGTTTATTGATAATTTTTATTAATATTAATAATTCTATTATTTATTAATTAATCTGCTAACCAAACCTGTTACTGCCAAATCCCTACATGTTGGTGCCCCGTGTGAGGCATATTATTATTGTTGGCAAATTGTTCATAATTGTGCAATATTAATTTTCAGAATAATTTTTGGTCAGAAACTAAAATGTCATATTCCACTTCTAACCAAACCAAAAGTGTTTACAGTCTACACCACTAGTCTTCCACAGGAGTAGAAGTCCAGCTGTACTTCTAAACAAGTACATTGTGGTTAGAATTGTCATTTGAGAGAGTTTGATTATTAAAACTTTAAGCCTTTATAGTGTTTATTTTAAGAACTTGCTTTTGCTGCTAATTCAAGTTGACCTACGCTGTAGAACTTGAAAGATTTTGGTTCAGCATTTGAATACCAAGTATTCAATGCAATCTGGTCTAGTTGTCATATTTTGCTGTTAATCTAAGTGTTCCTTTAATGACACAGCGTGCCACCGGCCCTGTGTAACATAGAGAGCTTGTACCTGGCTGTGTAACTGCCAAGCTTTCCAGCCTGAGTGGGTTAAATAGAGCCACAGTGTGCTACCAGCCCTGTGATATAGAGTTTGCACCTAGCTGTGACTTCCACGTGTTCCAGCTTGAGTCACCTTTAAGAAACATCATCACAACTGTTACTGCCCCGCATCTCAATAAGTGCGTGTTGTGTGTAAGCAAACTTCGTTTGTAAACCTTTATTTACTTTAATGGCCCCTTTTGTTTGATGCCCACTAGAGTCACTGTAGCTACCCCTCCTCCACAGGGCGCTACCCCCCATAGTGTAGGCCAGTGCATTGTTTGTTAGGCTAGTGTACCTCCCAAGCTACACTACAAGGTGTCTGCCAACTCAACACCATAGCAACAACATTGTTTTTGTTTTCCACTAGACATCCTGTTTAGTTTCACCCTCCATTCCAGGTATAACAATGGAAAACCCCTGTGTTGAGCTTTTTATTTCTTTCCTAGCACAGAGCCTAACCCTGGCTGCCCTGAACTCATCAGCAGGTTGAGTTTCAGTGAGTGCAGGAAAGAAATGGAATCACTCCTCATAGACAGGTGTGATGCGCAGACCGCAACCAAAGACTCATTGTTAAAATGCTTGCTTCTGATTTTCCACAGGCAAACCAGTCTTGCCATTCAGAGTAAAGCAGCCCTGGAAAAGAGGTAGATGGCCTAAGAACGCAAAATGCTGATCTCTTCCATGAAGTTCAGACAAGCTAATAAGAAAGCCATGCGTTATTTAGAAGACCTGCATTCAGCAGTTAGATCTTTGTCAACACAAAAAAAAATTGTTAGGGCTTAGATTAGAACATCTCGCCCCACCACAGTCTGTCAGTCACTGTGATTCTGGTTACTCCGATTCACACTCCTCACTTGATGAGAGGCTTACTCCCTCTCCACTCAGAAGTGAAGGATTTCCAACCGACTCAAAGTCCTTGGGAATGAAGTCAGCTCCTCAACCTCCACTGAGAGAAAGAGTGAACAGCTACCTGACTACTTATTGTTGTGAAACTGACAGTGAAGACACATGTAGTTTATCTTCAAGAAGATATCCTGCCACATGTTCTTCTCAGCCACTGAGACATGACACTTTCACCTGTGCTCCTCCCTCCAAAGGTTCAGCCTGTTCAGCCTCTTTTCCACTCTGTCACAAGGGTGATGATAGCTGTTCAGCCTCTGCTTCTCAGCCAGAGAGAACTTTAGCATATGATGCATGAGTGCTTCGCCACATCTGATGTGTTTAGTTTATGCTTCACATAGACGAGGTCTTGCATGCAAACTAACCATCTTTTCTAACCCACTGCATTATCTGACACACATAAAGATCACATACAGAAACTGTGAATTAGTTAAACATAAACATACAGCTTCAGATAATATTAACCCCCCACATCACCCCCCCCCCCCCCATCACCCTCCGATCTCCCTCCTATCTCCCTCCTCTAAACAGTGTGATCAATCACAGACTTCCTGTTGATCAGCTGGACCAAAATCCATAAATTTAATGATTATTAATCTCCCTCTTCCTCAATCACAGGAACTGGTTCAACACATTTTCACAATAAAACACACTGAAGACACGCTGTTAAAGGGCTACTTTTATTTTGAAAGTATCATTAAAATTAGTGTTTCAGAACACGTGTGTGTGTGTGTGTGTGTGTGTGTGTGTGTGTGTGTGTGTGTGTGTGTGTGTGTGTGTGTGTGTGTGTGTGGGAGGTGAAAACTACCAAAATAAAATCACTTTTCTTTTTAAAAGATTATTTTTTGGGTGTTTTTCTTCTTTTATAAGACAGATGACGGCGAGGAATCGAACCCGGAAAGTCGTGGTTAGATGGCGAGTGCTGTAACCAGGGTAACGCTGTAGCATTCACACTAACGTTGTTGATCCTTTAACAGTCACACGAACTTCAACCGTTGGTAATTAAACTGAAGAGGCTGAACTTTCAGATCAATAATGTCTGAATTAAAGGAGTGAAACTACGCTGGAGCTCGTACCAGAGTTCAGACTGAGGATTTAAAAAAGGACAAAAATTAAAATAAATAAATAAATTAAAGATTGAAATGTGTGTGTGTGGGGTGGGGGGGGGGCGACAGGCAGAAATAAAAAATAAAATTAACTTTCAGTCGACGTTTTTTAAATTACAAAACAAACATAAAAAGGCACGAAATAACTTCCTGAACAGATTCAACCGGCTGCTTTACATCATCTGGAGAAGTACTACAAGTAGCAGAAAGCGCTGCTGTAGGAAGCATCCAATCAGAGAGCTCCAGATTAACTTGCTGGATAAATTCTGAAATTTAGATTTTGGATGAACCGAGCAGCAGCTGAGGAGCAGAGCTGAGGCTCATGGGTAATGTAGTCTTTAGACATGACGTAGCTGTAGGACGGCTCAGTCTGCTGATGATGAACTCAGTAAAAACCAACCGGTGAGATCTGATCTGAGACCAGCAGCAACATGTGGTCCCGAATATTAAAACCTCTGCTGGATCAGAACACTTCCTCTCCTGAACGGTACCGGTACATTGATGACGGCGAGGGGGAACCCGGACGCTGCCGTCATACGGCGTGCGCTGTAAACAACTGAAAACAACTGAAAACAACTGAAAACACTGGAGGCATTTTGAATTGTGTTAAAAATCTCTTAATTATAAGACAAAGATAACTACGGAGATAAACGTTGAAAGTCTTCATAATTACGGGATAAAGATCACCTAATTATGACACAAAGATATGATGAGATAAACATCTCCGTTACCAGACAAACATCTCGTAACTACGGAGACAAATTTCACTTATTAACGTGGGAAATGTAGTTCTGAGCAGAAATTTGTAAAGACGAAATAAAGATCGGATACACGTCGTGTAACGAGTTAAAATACTTCATAACTACGAGATAAAGATCTCGTAGTTATGAGATTAAGATTTCATAACTACGACATCAAACTGTAATTTTGGAATAAAGAATTACTGAATAATCATAGATCTCATAATTAAGATTCGCAGAATTATGAGTTAAAGAGCACAAATTTATAAATAAGATCTCGTCTCTAATTAACGAGACAAATACAAATCTAATTAAAAGTAAAAGTGAAACTAACTGAACACGTCAACAACTAACGCTGGACGACTCAGATATCTGTTCTGAGTATCCGTGCCAAACGTTCTGTTCTTTTTCTAACTGAGTATCTGTGCTAAACGTTCTGTTCTTGTTCTGAGTATCTGTGCTAAACATTCTGTTCTTGTTCTAACTGAGTATCTGTGCCAAACGTTCTGTTCTTTTTCTAACTGAGTATCTGTGCTAAACGTTCTGTTCTTGTTCTGAGTATCTGTGCTAAACATTCTGTTCTTGTTCTAACTGAGTATCTGTGCTAAACATTCTGTTCTCGTTCTGAGTATCTGTGCTAAATGTTCTGTTCTTGTTCTGAGTATCTGTGCTAAACATTCTGTTCTTGTTCTAACTGAGTATCTGTGCTAAACATTCTGTTCTCGTTGAGTATCTGTGCTAAATGTTCTGTTCTTGTTCTGAGTATCTGTGCTAAACATTCTGTTCTTGTTCTAACTGAATATCTGTGCTAAACGTTCTGTTCTCGTTCTGAGTATCTGTGCTAAACGTTCTGTTCTCGTTCTGAGTATCTGTGCTAAATGTTCTGTTCTCGTTCTGAGTATCTGTGCTAAATGTTCTGTTCTTGTTCTGAGTATCTGTGCTAAACGTTCTGTTCTTGTTCTAACTGAGTATCTGTGCTAAATGTTCTGTTCTTGTTCTAACTGAGTATCCGTGCTAAACGTTCTGTTCTTGTTCTAACTGAGTATCCGTGCTAAATGTTCTGTTAATGTTCTAACTGAGTATCTGTGCTAAACGTTCTGATTGTTCTGAGTATCTGTGCTAAATGTTCCGTTAATGTTCTAACTGAGTATCTGTGCTAAATGTTCTGTTCTTGTTCTAACTGAGTATCTGTGCTAAATGTTCTGTTAATGTTCTAACTGAGTATCTGTGCTAAATGTTCTGTTCTTGTTCTAACTGAGTATCTGTGCTAAATGTTCTGTTAATGTTCTGAGTATCTGTGCTAAACGTTCTGATTGTTCTAACTGAGTATCTGTGCTAAATGTTCCGTTAATGTTCTAACTGAGTATCTGTGCTAAATGTTCTGTTAATGTTCTAACTGAGTATCCGTGCTAAATGTTCTGACTGTTCTAACTGAGTATCTGTGCTAAACGTTCTGATTGTTCTAACTGAGTATCTGTGCTAAACGTTCTGTTCTTGTTCTAACTGAGTATCTGTGCTAAACGTTCTGTTCTTGTTCTAACTGAGCATCTGTGCTAAATGTTCTGTTCTTGTTCTAACTGAGTATCTGTGCTAAACGTTCTGTTTTCGTTCTAACTGAGTATCTGTGCTAAATGTTCTGTTCTTGTTCTAACTGAGTATCTGTGCTAAATGTTCTGTTCTTGTTCTAACTGAGTATCTGTGCTAAATGTTCTGTTCTTGTTCTAACTGAGTATCTGTGCTAAATGTTCTGTTCTTGTTCTAACTGAGTATCTGTGCTAAACGTTCTGTTCTTGTTCTAACTGATTATCCGTGCTAAATTTTCTGTTCATGTTCTAACTGAGTATCTGTGCTAAACGTTCTGATTGTTCTAACTGAGTATCTGTGCTAAATGTTCTGTTCTTGTTCTGAGTATCTGTGCTAAATGTTCTGTTCTTGTTCTAACTGAGTATCCGTGCTAAATGTTCTGTTCTTGTTCTAACTGAGTATCTGTGCTAAATGTTCTGTTCTTGTTCTAACTGAGCATCTGTGCTAAATGTTCTGTTCTTGTTCTAACTGAGTATCTGTGCTAAATGTTCTGTTCTTGTTCTAACTGAGTATCTGTGCTAAATGTTCTGATTGTTCTACATGTTGAATGTATTTTGGAGCCAGATGCTGGTATAATGTGCAGGTGGCTGCTGGAGCCATAAAAACATTGGTGATCTACTGGAGAACCTGCCGTTGCTCCCAGTAGTCCCAGTAGTCCGGGTATAAATAGGCACTTTTGAATTGAGTCAGAACTTTTAGTATCCAGCCTCCTGCTAACGTGCTAATGTGCTAACGTGTGTTAGCAGGCCAGCTGACGGTCCTGATCCAGCAGAGAGGAAGTGACAGCTGGTGACAGGAAGTGACCGTGCAGTGATGTCACACAGGTGCAGGAAGTGTAAAGGAAACCGTTTGTCGACTTCCTGTCTCGTCAACCTTCAGACTAAGAGCGGTGCGGGGAGTAACTGAGCATGCTCACTAAAACGACTCAACCGAAGGGGGGCGGGGCTTTCAGGTTCCGCTGACGGACTATTAAGGTAACCTGATGGAACACCTTTCGTCGGTCTGGTCAGGCTGTAACCATGGCAACAATCGAAGTCCACTCTCCGTCTCTGTGGAGAGGTCAAAGGTGAAGTGGGCGGGGCTTCGGGCTCAGAACTCGACCTTGCAGGCGGGAAAGGTCTCCTCCTGCATGGCGACGGTGCTGTTGCTGCCCAGCACGGTGATCGACAGCTCCTTCTGCCGGTCGTGGGTCTCCTGGTACCACTCGTGCATAGCCAGCGAATCAAACGTTGGGATCAGAGTCACCTGAGGACAGGTCAGGAAAACGTACCAATCAGTGAACAGATCATAAGAAGGAGAAGCAAACAAACGGCACTGGGGTTTTCACGGACCTGGACCTCTGGCCAGCTGCTCTTCCCCTCCAGCAGAGCGTCCAGGATGCTCCTCATCGCCGCCTCCTTCACGGGACCGTCTCCGCTGATGATGTAATACGAGGAACGAAGGCGTCTGAAGAAGTCCAGGTCCACGGTGGAGGAGGCACAGCCGGATGGCAGGTAGGCCAGGTCCACGTAGACCGCAGAACCCTCAGAACCTGCAGAACCTGCAGCTTTGGAAGCTGGCAGGAAGTCAGAAGAACGAGATTAAAACAGGTTAACCCCACAAAGACCTAAACCTGAATAATCTTTATTAGCACAACGAAACGGCAAAATCACAACGAGCAGCAGGAATGGTCGCGTCAGCAGTTATGCTGCAGAGTTCCACGTTCGCCGGACAAGAACGAGCAACCGAAGGATGAATCCACTGCACCGTGTGAAGGCGGGAAGGAACAAGTACCCAAAATCAAAATGAGATTCAAAAGTTGGGCTGACAGGTGCATTACTGATGTCTCAGGAGACGGACATCAGGACACAACAAGTCCCATAAAATGATGGACGGATGGACGGATGGACGGATGCACACCAAACTCATGAACCTGTCAGAAAACTCAAGATCAGGATCAGGGAGGCTTTCAGCCTACACGATTCATTTAAAAGATATTTGTTATTTAAATGTGCCACAAACAGTGACGTTTAATATCCAGCAGGTGGTTTTTGTTTTACATAAGAATAAACTGTAAAAACCACTACATCTGCTGCAAAATGTTTGTTGTTTTTCAGACGTCAGACGTGTTTTATTTGACGTTTCAAGAGCGAGAAATTTGCCACAAACCATAAAAAGACAGGATGTGTATCGGTTCATGGATGAGCTTCTATAGCATTGAGCTTCTTCGACCCGTCATGTGTTTTCATGCCTGCCTACCTGAGGATGAGGGTCTTGCAGGTCCAATTCTGGAGCCTCCCAGTGAATTTCGGGATGATGGCTTCGTGTCGAGGCTGGAGGTTATCTTCAGTGAGCTCACGGAGATGCCGGCTTTGGTACTTCCAGAAGTCACCTTCTGCGTCGCACCTGTTGATTTCTTGGTCTTGGCAGCTGAACTCTTCAGGTTCTTGCTTGCCTCTGTGTCGGCCATGCAGGCTCCAGGCTGGGACGGTAAAGGGGGCAGATCCTTGACCGGGGCTGGCGGCGGGTCATGCCCTCCCCTGTGGGAGTAGTGTTGACTGGGATGATCTTGTGGATGACTGGGGAGGAAAAGGCTACTGGAATCATCATCGGAGTCCATATCTGCCGTGATGGACGGACAGTCGTCTGTACAGGGGGGGACGTCGGAGTCCGTGGCCGTCGGGAGGGAGTCGCTTACTGATGTGGGCGGAGTTTCCTGGCTGTAGGTTGAAGGGCCGTCGCCGCTGCTTTGATCCTGTGAGGAGTTGTTGATGTCAGAGGGGTCTGGCGAGTTGGCGGCGGCGAGACCGGGGCTAACATGCTGCTGACGGTTCTCTGGCGTCCTGGGGTGCTGGAACTCACAAGGCGACACCAAGCAGAGATCGACATCATGTGGAACATCTGAGAGG
>CAKALS010000038.1:321383-378883 GCA_916701275.1 Sebastes miniatus
AAGTTCTCCACATGAGAACCTTTAGATAAGGTCAGTCATGTATATATATATATATATATATCATATATATATATATATGAAGCCATAAAGCTCCAGAATACAATGAAACAATAAATGATCAGTAGTTTCAGTTTCATCACAAAATACACACTTATTGCTTTCAATTCAAAATCATTGTTGCAACAAATCACTGGATGGATATAGATCCATATATATATATATAGATATAGATATAGATATATCTATATCTATATAGATAGATATATCTGTATAGATATATAATACACTCCGTTTAATATGTTAAAATGGATTTCTTTGCTTTGGGAGTTTTTGGGGTATTTTAGATATGTAGTTGGTAACATGTGAAGAGTTTCTTTCTGATAGATTTGTGACGTTGAGTTTCTGTCAGATACTCTACTGTACTATACTGTACTATAGTAGAGTAGAGTATACTCTACTCTACTATACTCTACTCTACTAGAGTATACTCTACTCTACTCTACTCTAGTAGAGTAGAGTCTATACTCTACTCTACTATACTATACTGTACTATGCTATACTATAGTATACTCTACTATAGGGTATGAGATGTTATTAAACACATTTCTAATTGTTTTGTTTGGGATTTTGACTCTAAAAGACTCTAAAGACTCTAAAGACTCTGAAGACTCTAAAGTCTCTAAAGACTCTGAAGACTCTGAAGACTCTGAAGACTCTGAAGACTCTAAAGTCTCTAAAGACTCTAGTCTCTAAAGTCTCTGAAGTCTCTGAAGTCTCTGAAGACTCTAAAGTCTCTAAAGTCTCTAAAGTCTCTGAAGACTCTGAAGACTCTGAAGACTCTGAAGTCTCTGAAGACTCTAAAGTCTCTAAAGACTCTGAAGACTCTAAAGTCTCTGAAGACTCTGAAGACTCTGAAGACTCTGAAGTCTCTGAAGACTCTGAAGACTCTAAAGTCTCTAAAGACTCTAAAGTCTCTGAAGACTCTGAAGACTCTGAAGACTCTAAAGTCTCTAAAGACTCTAAAGTCTCTAAAGACTCTGAAGACTCTGAAGACTCTAAAGACTCTAAAGACTCTGAAGACTCTAAAGACTCTGAAGACTCTGAAGACTCTAAAGACTCTAAAGACTCTGAAGACTCTGAAGTCTCTGAAGACTCTGAAGTCTCTGAAGACTCTGAAGTCTCTGAAGACTCTAAAGTCTCTGCAGACAGTGAGTAGAGGTTGTGGGTCTGCAGACAGTGAGTAGAGGTTGTGGGTCTGCAGACAGTGAGTAGAGGTTGTGGGTCGAGGTGTGATGGAGGAGGATCTGTTAGCTGTTAGCTGTTAGCTGTTAGCTGTTATCATCAGAACTCACCGGAGTTGATCTGCTGCAGCAGCTGGTCCAGAAGACCCGCAGTCCGCAGAGCTCCCACCACCACCAGAACAGAGTAGTCCGCCACCGAACCGGAGGAACCGGGGGAACCGGGGGAAGGACCAGAAGGACCAGAAGGACCAGAAGGACCAGAAGGACCAGAAGGACCGGGACCGCCGCCCAGCTGCTCCGCCATCATCATCATCTGCTGCTGCTGCTTCTTCTTCTTGGTTGTTAAAGCAGCTTAGAGGAGCATCACCTCCTCCTGCTGGACTGGAGGGGAACAGGAGGAGCATCACCTCCTCCTGCTGGACTGGAGGGGAACAGGAGACTGGCAGGAAAACAGATCAATAATAATAATAATTATTATTGATACTAATAACAATAATAATAACTAACTAAAATAAAGTACTACTAATAACTAAGTTCTCTCCATTCTTCCTGTTGCCCTTTTAAGTATTTATTTATTTAGCGAATGCAAAGTCCTGGAGCCAGGCCTCGGCCTCCTGGAGCCAGGCCTCGGCCTCCTGGAGCCAGGCCTCGGCCTCCTGGAGCCAGGCGGTGGCCTCCTGGAGCCAGGCGGTGGTCTCCTGGAGCCAGGCGGTGGCCTCCTGGAGCCAGGCGGTGGCCTCCTGGAGCCAGGCCTCGGTCTCCTGGAGCCAGGCGGTGGCCTCCTGGAGCCAGGCGGTGGCCTCCTGGAGCCAGGCCTCGGCCTCCTGGAGCCAGGCGGTGGCCTCCTGGAGCCAGGCCTCGGCCTCCTGGAGCCAGGCGGTGGTCTCCTGGAGCCAGGCCTCGGCCTCCTGGAGCCAGGCGGTGGCCTCCTGGAGCCAGGCCTCGGCCTCCTGGAGCCAGGCGGTGGCCTCCTGGAGCCAGGCGGTGGCCTCCTGGAGCCAGGCGGTGGTCTCCTGGAGCCAGGCCTCGGTCTCCTGGAGCCAGGCGGTGGCCTCCTGGAGCCAGGCCTCGGTCTCCTGGAGCCAGGCGGTGGCCTCCTGGAGCCAGGCCTCGGTCTCCTGGAGCCAGGCGGTGGTCTCCTGGAGCCAGGCGGTGGTCTCCTGGAGCCAGGCGGTGGTCTCCTGGAGCCAGGCCTCGGCCTCCTGGAGCCAGGCGGTGGCCTCCTGGAGCCAGGCCTCGGCCTCCTGGAGCCAGGCGGTGGCCTCCTGGAGCCAGGCCTCGGCCTCCTGGAGCCAGGCGGTGGCCTCCTGGAGCCAGGCGGTGGTCTCCTGGAGCCAGGCGGTGGTCTCCTGGAGCCAGGCGGTGGCCTCCTGGAGCCAGGCGGTGGTCTCCTGGAGCCAGGCGGTGGTCTCCTGGAGCCAGGCCTCGGCCTCCTGGAGCCAGGCGGTGGCCTCCTGGAGCCAGGCCTCGGCCTCCTGGAGCCAGGCGGTGGTCTCCTGGAGCCAGGCGGTGGTCTCCTGGAGCCAGGCCTCGGTCTCCTGGAGCCAGGCGGTGGCCTCCTGGAGCCAGGCCTCGGTCTCCTGGAGCCAGGCGGTGGCCTCCTGGAGCCAGGCCTCGGTCTCCTGGAGCCAGGCGGTGGTCTCCTGGAGCCAGGCGGTGGTCTCCTGGAGCCAGGCGGTGGTCTCCTGGAGCCAGGCCTCGGCCTCCTGGAGCCAGGCGGTGGCCTCCTGGAGCCAGGCGGTGGTCTCCTGGAGCCAGGCGGTGGTCTCCTGGAGCCAGGCCTCGGCCTCCTGGAGCCAGGCGGTGGCCTCCTGGAGCCAGGCCTCGGCCTCCTGGAGCCAGGCGGTGGCCTCCTGGAGCCAGGCCTCGGCCTCCTGGAGCCAGGCGGTGGCCTCCTGGAGCCAGGCCTCGGCCTCCTGGAGCCAGGCGGTGGTCTCCTGGAGCCAGGCGGTGGTCTCCTGGAGCCAGGCCTCGGCCTCCTGGAGCCAGGCGGTGGCCTCCTGGAGCCAGGCCTCGGCCTCCTGGAGCCAGGCGGTGGTCTCCTGGAGCCAGGCCTCGGTCTCCTGGAGCCAGGCGGTGGTCTCCTGGAGCCAGGCGGTGGCCTCCTGGAGCCAGGCGGTGGTCTCCTGGAGCCAGGCGGTGGTCTCCTGGAGCCAGGCCTCGGTCTCCTGGAGCCAGGCGGTGGTCTCCTGGAGCCAGGCGGTGGCCTCCTGGAGCCAGGCGGTGGTCTCCTGGAGCCAGGCCTCGGCCTCCTGGAGCCAGGCGGTGGCCTCCTGGAGCCAGGCCTCGGCCTCCTGGAGCCAGGCGGTGGCCTCCTGGAGCCAGGCGGTGGTCTCCTGGAGCCAGGCGGTGGCCTCCTGGAGCCAGGCGGTGGCCTCCTGGAGCCAGGCCTCGGCCTCCTGGAGCCAGGCCTCGGTCTCCTGGAGCCAGGCGGTGGTCTCCTGGAGCCAGGCGGTGGCCTCCTGGAGCCAGGCCTCGGCCTCCTGGAGCCAGGCGGTGGTCTCCTGGAGCCAGGCGGTGGCCTCCTGGAGCCAGGCGGTGGTCTCCTGGAGCCAGGCGGTGGCCTCCTGGAGCCAGGCGGTGGTCTCCTGGAGCCAGGCGGTGGTCTCCTGGAGCCAGGCGGTGGCCTCCTGGAGCCAGGCGGTGGTCTCCTGGAGCCAGGCCTCGGCCTCCTGGAGCCAGGCGGTGGTCTCCTGGAGCCAGGCGGTGGTCTCCTGGAGCCAGGCGGTGGCCTCCTGGAGCCAGGCGGTGGTCTCCTGGAGCCAGGCGGTGGTCTCCTGGAGCCAGGCGGTGGCCTCCTGGAGCCAGGCGGTGGTCTCCTGGAGCCAGGCCTCGGCCTCCTGGAGCCAGGCGGTGGTCTCCTGGAGCCAGGCGGTGGTCTCCTGGAGCCAGGCGGTGGTCTCCTGGAGCCAGGCGGTGGTCTCCTGGAGCCAGGCGGTGGTCTCCTGGAGCCAGGCGGTGGCCTCCTGGAGCCAGGCCTCGGTCTCCTGGAGCCAGGCGGTGGTCTCCTGGAGCCAGGCGGTGGTCTCCTGGAGCCAGGAAGAAATTAGGCTTTTCTTTGGTGAATTTACATTTGTGAATATGGAAATTCCTACAGTAGTGTGAGCCCGTGAACGCAGCAGCAGCGTCATCACGTGGTCCAACATGGCGGCCGGGCGCTGCGGGTTCTTCCTCCTGAAGAAGAAACGATTCTGCAAAATGACCCCGAAGACCGGAAACGCGTTCTGCGGCGAGCACGCGACCATGGTGAGTTCAGGGACCCGTGGTGCGTTCAGGGACCCGTGGTGAGTTCAGGGACCCGTGGTGCGTTCAGGGACCCGTGGTGAGTTCAGGGACCCGTGGTGAGTTCAGGGACACAGACAGCCTACTGCAGGAAGATCACCTGTTCATCAGACACACCGGCCGTTCTCCTCACCCAGAGAATTACACATCTATCATCAATAACTGCAGTTACACTTCCTGATGTATAATTATCATGTTTGATCACTGATCAATAATACATGAAGACACTACAAGTACTACAACTACTACCACTATTGCAGTACTACAGTACTACAAGTACTACAACTACTACCACTATTGCAGTACTTCATGTACTACAACTACTACCACTACTGCAGTACTACAAGTACTACAAGTACTACAACTACTGCAGTACTACAGTACTACAAGTACTACAACTACTACAGTACTACAAGTACTACAAGTACTACCACTACTGCAGTACTTCATGTACTACAAGTACTACCACTACTGCAGTACTTCATGTACTACAAGTACTACCACTACTGCAGTACTACAAGTACTACAACTACTACCACTACTGCAGTACTTCATGTACTACAAGTACTACCACTACTGCAGTACTTCATGTACTACAAGTACTACCACTACTGCAGTACTACAGTACTACAAGTACTACAACTACTACAGTACTACAAGTACTACAAGTACTACAACTACTACCACTACTGCAGTACTACAAGTACTACAACTACTACCACTACTGCAGTACTTCATGTACTACAAGTACTACAACTACTACCACTACTGCAGTACTTCATGTACTACAAGTACTACCACTACTGCAGTACTACAGTACTACAAGTACTACAACTACTACAGTACTACAAGTACTACAACTACTACCACTACTGCAGTACTTCATGTACTACAAGTACTACAACTACTACAGTACTACAAGTACTACAAGTACTACAACTACTACCACTACTGCAGTACTACAACTACTACCACTACTACCACTACTGCAGTACTTCATGTACTACAAGTACTACCACTACTGCAGTACTACAGTACTACAAGTACTACAACTACTACAGTACTACAAGTACTACAACTACTACCACTACTGCAGTACTTCATGTACTACAAGTACTACCACTACTGCAGTACTACAGTACTACAAGTACTACAACTACTACAGTACTACAAGTACTACAAGTACTACAACTACTACCACTACTGCAGTACTACAAGTACTACAACTACTACCAGTACTGCAGTACTACAAGTACTACAAGTACTACCACTACTGCAGTACTTCATGTACTCCTACTACTTCCTGCTGTTCAGTACTGAAGTTAACACCAGAGGTCTGTACTACGAAGTGAGTTCATCATCTTCAGGGTATCTTCATCATCTCCAGGGTATCTTCATCATCTTCAGGGTATCTTCATCATCTCCAGGGTATCTTCATCATCTTCAGGGTATCTTCATCATCTTCAGGGTATCTTCATCATCTTCAGGGTATCTTCATCATCTCCAGGGTATCTTCATCATCTCCAGGGTATCTTCATCATCTCCAGGGTATCTTCATCATCTTCAGGGTATCTTCATCATCTCCAGGGTATCTTCATCATCTTCAGGGTATCTTCATCATCTTCAGGGTATCTTCATCATCTCCAGGGTATCTTCATCATCTTCAGGGTATCTTCATCATCTCCAGGGTATCTTCATCATCTTCAGGGTATCTTCTGGTTATCTGGCTTCACTAACTCTAACAAACCAGATCTCACTAAACTGAACTACGAAGCTGGTTATCAACTCAGTAAGTCAACCCAGAGTTTCTCTGTCTGGATATGAGCGCGTTCACATGAACGAGGAGGTGTTTACAGCATCTGACCAATCACAGACATGAACAAGACTACTGACCAATCACAGACACGAACAAGACTACTGACCAATCACAGACACGAACAAGACTACTGACCAATCACAGACACGAACAAGACTACTGACCAATCACAGACACGAACAAGACTACTGACCAATCACAGACACGAACAAGACTACTGACCAATCACAGACATGAACAAGACTACTGACAGACAGACAGGTACATTATACAAAGAGTAAACTATATTAGACAGATATGAAGGAGTTAACTCTGAGTCCAGACTAACAGCTGAAGCTGCTAAATGCAGGAAGAACAGATGACTAAATTACACTTCTTTTGACTCTGTGAGTATCAGGTGGCGTCTCTGAGTATTTAAACCTCCTTCCAGCGTCCTCCTCTCTGACGGTGTGAAACGGACTCAAGAGCAAGTAAAAATAAATAAATATAAAAATCATAATTCAAAGCGGTAAACACCCCCAGCATCCAGCCAGCTGTCCTTCCTCATCTGTCAGTTTAAACTGAGTTGTGTTTAGTCTGGATTATGACGGTAATGATATTATCATACATCACCGCACTGAGCTCTGATTGGTCAGTAGGCGATGAGTTGATCTCTGATCTGGAACATAACCTGCTCCGGAGCAGGTTGGCCGTTCAGCATCAGTTACCATGGAGATCTACCCCGGTAAGAAGTGAACCAGCTTCGTAGGACGGAAACCCAGAGTTAACCCTGAAGTTACCTCGATAACGCCACATCCTGCTTCGTAGTACAGACCTCTGCTGACGACAAGTGAGCTGTGATGTCATCACCCTTTTGGTTAATGGCTTCCTGTTTCCTGTTTCCTGTTTCCAGGAAGAAGGAAGCAGCAGGAGGATCGTGTGTCCTCTTGACCCCAAACAGTGAGTCAGCAAATCAATCACATTATTGATCTGATCATCCGTGACCTCACTGTGACCTCACGGTGACCTCACAGTGACTTCCTGTTTGTTTGACCTTTCAGCACCGTGAGTGAAGACAAGCTGGACAAACACCTGAAGAGATGCAACGCCAGAGACAAACCCAAACCTGTGAGTGTCCTCACCTCAACACCGTCAGTCAGTGTTTCTGCTGTTCATCATTATTATCATTATGATAATGATGATGATGATGTCATTGTTATTATTATTATTATTAATAACATGTTTCAGTAGCAGGAGGAAGGAGACGTAAGAGACGTGTGATAAATGTCTTTGACATAATGCAGGTTTATTACGTGGAGAACATAAACGCTGGATCAGCTGACAGAGAGACGCTCCAACAGGTAACATCTCCCCTGCTGAGGATTCACAACAACAACAATAATAACAACAATAATAACAACAATAATAACAATAATAATAATGATAATCCTGTTGTGTGTGTGTCAGGTGAGTCTGTGTGAGCGCAGCCGGGCCGAGTTACAATCTCTGTTGGACAAACTGAAGACAGCCGCCACTGGTGAGGTTCTACTGACGTTATGAAATAATGTTGTTGTTGTCAATGTTGTTGTTGTCAATGTTGTTGTTGTTGTTGTTGTTGTAGGACTGCAGTGTGACGTGGAGGACAGTGTTCTGTCCCATCCAGTCCTCCAGGAGGAACTCAACAACCCAAAGAACGGAGACTCCGCCCACAAACACCTGAAGCAACAGGTACAAAAACAACCTGACCTGAAACCTCCATGAATGAAATGATAGTTGCTGTAGTAACTGAGCTTGAACTGAATCAAATGAAAACTAGTCCGACTAACCGAGATAAGCCTGGACCGGGCCCCCGGTGAACACACCTCTTTATCATTTCACCATTCTGTGCCTCCTTGTCTCCTCGTTTCCTCGCCTCCTCGTTTCCTCGTCTCCCCGTCTATTATTATATCAATAAGAATTCTAATTTGCTGTAATTCATGTTGTCATATCGATAGACAGGAGTGTGCTGTGTTTAGGATAATACTCATCCATCCATCTTCTTCTTCTTCTCCGGGGTTGGGTCGGGGGGGCAGCAGGTTCAGGTCCTGGGGGTCCCTGTTGGTTGGTTTCAGGCGGTCTGTGCCTTCGGTGTTCCTCTCTCTCTATCTCACCTGTCAGGTGTGTCCAGTCCTCTCTCTTAGGTCACCTGGAGGCGCTGGGGCTCCTGGGAAGGGGGCGGTGCTTCGTGGAGTTTGGAGCAGGTCGGGGGAAACTGTCTCACTGGATCCATGAAGCCCTGAAGACCCGAGACCACCTGGAGACCCGAGACCACCTGGAGACCTGCGATGACCTGCAGCTGCTGCTGGTGGAGCGCTGCAGCACCCGCTTCAAGGCAGGACAAACCTCATAACTCCAGACTCTTACAGCAGCAGTTACGTTTACAAACCAGCAGAGGGCGCCAAGATCCGGTTTAAACCCCAAACAGCTTTTATAGTTTTAACCTGTTGGAGTGAATCATTCATGTTTTATACTGCAAATCAGGTCTGACCGCTTCTGTTCTGTTCTGTTCTGCTCTGTCTGTTCTGTCTGTTCTGTCTGCTCTGTCTGTTCTGTTCTGTTCTGTCTGGTCTGTCTGTTCTGGTCTGTCTGTTCTGTCTGTTCTGTCTGCTCTGTCTGTTCTGTTCTGCTCTGTCTGTTCTGTCTGTTCTGCTCTATTCTGCTCTGTCTGTTCTGGTCTGTTCTGGTCTGTTCTGCTCTGTTCTGCTCTGTCTGTTCTGGTCTGTTCTGTTCTGTCTGTTCTTCTCTGTTCTGGTCTGTTCTGTTCTGTTCTGTTCTGTCTGTTCTGCTCTGGTCTGTTCTGGTCTGTCTGTTCTGTCTGTTCTGGTCTGTTCTGTTCTGTTCTGTTCTGTTCTGTTCTGTTCTGCTCTGTCTGTTCTGTCTGTTCTGGTCTGTTCTGTTCTGTCTGTTCTGGTCTGTTCTGTTCTGTCTGTTCTGGTCTGTTCTGTTCTGTCTGCTCTGTCTGTTCTGTTCTGTTCTGCTCTGTCTGTTCTGTCTGTTCTGGTCTGTTCTAGTCTGTTCTGCTCTGTCTGTTCTGTCTGTTCTGTTCTGTTCTGCTCTGTCTGTTCTGTCTGGTCTGTCTGTTCTGTTCTGTTCTGTTCTGTTCTGTCTGTTCTGTCTGTTCTGGTCTGTTCTGTCTGTTCTGTTCTGTTCTGTTCTGTTCTGCTCTGTTCTGGTCTGTTCTGGTCTGTCTGTTCTGTCTGTTCTGGTCTGTTCTGTTCTGTCTGTTCTGGTCTGTTCTGGTCTGTTCTGCTCTGTCTGCTCTGTCTGTTCTGGTCTGTTCTGCTCTGTTCTGCTCTGTCTGTTCTGGTCTGTTCTGGTCTGTTCTGCTCTGTCTGTTCTGTCTGTTCTGCTCTGTTCTGCTCTGTCTGTTCTGGTCTGTTCTGGTCTGTTATGCTCTGTCTGTTCTGCTCTGTTCTGCTCTGTCTGTTCTGGTCTGTTCTGCTCTGTTCTGCTCTGTCTGTTCTGGTCTGTTCTGTTCTGCTCTGTCTGTTCTGTCTGTTCTGCTCTGTTCTGCTCTGTCTGTTCTGGTCTGTTCTGTTCTGTCTGTTCTGTCTGTTCTGGTCTGTTCTGTTCTGGTCTGTTCTGCTCTGTCTGTTCTGTTCTGTTCTGTCTGTTCTGGTCTGTTCTGCTCTGTCTGTTCTGTCTGTTCTGGTCTGTTCTGTTCTGTCTGCTCTGTCTGTTCTGTTCTGCTCTGTCTGTTCTGTCTGTTCTGTCTGTTCTGGTCTGTTCTGTTCTGTCTGTTCTGTCTGTTCTGGTCTGTTCTGTTCTGTCTGTTCTGGTCTGTTCTGTTCTGTCTGTTCTGTCTGTTCTGGTCTGTTCTGGTCTGTCTGCTCGGTCTGTTCTGTCTGTTCTGGTCTGTTCTGGTCTGTTCTGCTCTGTGTTCTGTCTGCTCTGTCTGTTCTGTCTGTTCTGGTCTGTTCTGTTCTGTCTGTTCTGGTCTGTTCTGTTCTGTTCTGTCTGTTCTGGTCTGTTCTGTTCTGTTCTGTTCTGTCTGTTCTGGTCTGTTCTGGTCTGTCTGCTCTGTCTGCTCGGTCTGTTCTGTCTGTTCTGGTCTGTTCTGGTCTGTCTGCTCTGTCTGCTCGGTCTGTTCTGGTCTGTTCTGTTCTGTCTGTTCTGGTCTGTTCTGTCTGTTCTGTTCTGTTCTGTTCTGTCTGCTCTGTCTGTTCTGTCTGCTCGGTCTGTTCTGTTCTGTCTGCTCTGTTCTGTTCTGTCTGCTCTGTCTGCTCTGTCTGTTCTGTCTGTTCTGGTCTGTCTGCTCTGTCTGCTCTGTCTGTTCTGTTCTGTTCTGTTCTGTCTGTTCTGGTCAGTTCTGCTCTGTCTGCTCTGTCTGTTCTGGTCTGTTCTGCTCTGTTCTGCTCTGTCTGTTCTGGTCTGTTCTGGTCTGTTCTGCTCTGTCTGTTCTGTCTGTTCTGCTCTGTTCTGCTCTGTTCTGCTCTGCTCTGTCTGTTCTGGTCTGTTCTGGTCTGTTATGCTCTGTCTGTTCTGTCTGTTCTGCTCTGTTCTGCTCTGTCTGTTCTGGTCTGTTCTGCTCTGTCTGTTCTGGTCTGTTCTGTTCTGTTCTGCTCTGTCTGTTCTGTCTGTTCTGCTCTGTTCTGCTCTGTCTGTTCTGGTCTGTTCTGTTCTGTCTGTTCTGTCTGTTCTGGTCTGTTCTGTTCTGGTCTGTTCTGCTCTGTCTGTTCTGCTCTGTTCTGTCTGTTCTGGTCTGTTCTGCTCTGTCTGTTCTGTCTGTTCTGGTCTGTTCTGTTCTGTCTGTTCTGGTCTGTTCTGTCTGTTCTGTTCTGTTCTGTCTGCTCTGTCTGTTCTGTCTGCTCGGTCTGTTCTGTTCTGTCTGCTCTGTTCTGTTCTGTCTGCTCTGTCTGCTCTGTCTGTTCTGTCTGTTCTGGTCTGTCTGCTCTGTCTGCTCTGTCTGTTCTGTTCTGTTCTGTTCTGTCTGTTCTGGTCTGTTCTGCTCTGTCTGCTCTGTCTGTTCTGTCTGCTCTGTATGTTCTGTCTGCTCTGTCTGTTCTGGTCTGTTCTGCTCTGTCTGCTCTGTCTGCTCTGTCTGTTCTGGTCTGTTCTGCTCTGTCTGTTCTGTCTGCTCTGTCTGCTCTGGTCTGTTCTGCTCTGTCTGCTCTGGTCTGTTCTGCTCTGTTCTGTCTGCTCTGTCTGTTCTGTCTGGTCTGTTCTGTTCTGTTCTGCTCTGTTCTGTTCTGGTCTGCTCTGTCTGTTCTGTTCTGTTCTGTCTGTTCTGGTCTGTTCTGCTCTGTCTGTTCTGTCTGTTCTGGTCTGTTCTGTCTGTTCTGTTCTGTTCTGTCTGCTCTGTCTGTTCTGTCTGCTCGGTCTGTTCTGTTCTGTCTGCTCTGTTCTGTTCTGTCTGCTCTGTCTGCTCTGTCTGTTCTGTCTGTTCTGGTCTGTCTGCTCTGTCTGCTCTGTCTGTTCTGTTCTGTTCTGTTCTGTCTGTTCTGGTCTGTTCTGCTCTGTCTGCTCTGTCTGTTCTGTCTGCTCTGTATGTTCTGTCTGCTCTGTCTGTTCTGGTCTGTTCTGCTCTGTCTGCTCTGTCTGCTCTGTCTGTTCTGGTCTGTTCTGCTCTGTCTGTTCTGTCTGCTCTGTCTGCTCTGGTCTGTTCTGCTCTGTCTGCTCTGGTCTGTTCTGCTCTGTTCTGTCTGCTCTGTCTGTTCTGTCTGGTCTGTTCTGTTCTGTTCTGCTCTGTTCTGTTCTGGTCTGGTCTGTCTGTTCTGTCTGTTCTGTCTGTTCTGGTCTGTTCTGTTCTGTCTGTTCTGGTCTGTTCTGCTCTGTCTGTTCTGTCTGTTCTGCTCTGTTCTGCTCTGTCTGTTCTGGTCTGTTCTGCTCTGTTCTGCTCTGTCTGTTCTGGTCTGTTCTGCTCTGTCTGTTCTGTCTGTTCTGCTCTGTTCTGCTCTGTCTGTTCTGGTCTGTTCTGTCTGTTCTGTCTGTTCTGGTCTGTTCTGCTCTGTCTGTTCTGTTCTGTTCTGTCTGTTCTGTTCTGTCTGTTCTGGTCTGTTCTGCTCTGTCTGTTCTGTTCTGCTCTGTCTGTTCTGTTCTGCTCTGTCTGTTCTGTCTGTTCTGCTCTGTTCTGCTCTGTCTGTTCTGTCTGTTCTGCTCTGTTCTGCTCTGTCTGTTCTGGTCTGTTCTGCTCTGTTCTGCTCTGTCTGTTCTGGTCTGTTCTGGTCTGTTCTGCTCTGTCTGTTCTGTCTGTTCTGCTCTGTTCTGCTCTGGTCTGTTCTGGTCTGTTCTGTTCTGTCTGTTCTGTCTGTTCTGGTCTGTTCTGCTCTGTCTGTTCTGTTCTGTTCTGTCTGTTCTGGTCTGTTCTGCTCTGTCTGTTCTGTCTGTTCTGGTCTGTTCTGTTCTGTCTGCTCTGTCTGTTCTGTTCTGTTCTGTTCTGTTCTGCTCTGTCTGTTCTGTCTGTTCTGTCTGTTCTGGTCTGTTCTGTCTGTTCTGTGTGTTCTGGTCTGTTCTGTTCTGTCTGTTCTGGTCTGTTCTGTTCTGTCTGTTCTGTCTGTTCTGGTCTGTCTGCTCGGTCTGTTCTGTCTGTTCTGGTCTGTTCTGGTCTGTTCTGCTCTGTCTGTTCTGTCTGCTCTGTCTGCTCTGTCTGTTCTGTCTGTTCTGTCTGTTCTGGTCTGTTCTGTTCTGTCTGTTCTGTTCTGTTCTGTTCTGTCTGTTCTGGTCTGTTCTGGTCTGTCTGCTCTGTCTGCTCGGTCTGTTCTGTCTGTTCTGTTCTGTTCTGTTCTGTCTGTTCTGGTCTGTTCTGCTCTGTCTGTTCTGTCTGCTCTGTCTGCTCTGTCTGTTCTGTCTGCTCTGTCTGTTCTGGTCTGTTCTGCTCTGTCTGCTCTGTCTGCTCTGTCTGTTCTGGTCTGTTCTGCTCTGTCTGCTCTGTCTGCTCTGTCTGCTCTGTCTGTTCTGTCTGCTCTGTCTGTTCTGGTCTGTTCTGCTCTGTCTGTTCTGTCTGTTCTGTCTGCTCTGTCTGCTCTGTCTGTTCTGTCTGTTCTGTCTGCTCTGTCTGCTCTGTCTGCTCTGTCTGTTCTGGTCTGTTCTGCTCTGTCTGCTCTGTCTGTTCTGTCTGTTCTGCTCTGTTCTGTCTGCTCTGTCTGCTCTGTCTGTTCTGGTCTGTTCTGCTCTGTCTGTTCTGGTCTGTCTGCTCTGGTCTGTTCTGCTCTGTCTGTTCTGTCTGTTCTGTCTGTTCTGTCTGTTCTGTCTGCTCTGTCTGCTCTGTCTGTTCTGTCTGCTCTGTCTGTTCTGGTCTGTTCTGCTCTGTTCTGTCTGCTCTGTCTGCTCTGTCTGCTCTGTCTGTTCTGTCTGTTCTGTTCCAGGTGGATGGGAAACATCAGGATATTGGAGTTCAGTTCGAGAGGCTGCAGGTCGACATTCAACATCTGGATTTAAGTAAGAAACGAACATCTGGAGACTCTGGTGGTTTAGTTCTGTTTGAGTTCTGGTTTCAGTGTTCTGACTCGGTGGTGTTTCCAGGTAAAGTCCAGCTGCTCAGACAGAAGAAGCTCCCGTTGGTTGGAGTTGGAAAACACCTGTGTGGAGCAGCGACAGGTGAGAGCAGTCCTGATCTCTGATTGGTTGAACACAGCAGTTCTCAGACTCAGCTGGTCTCTTCTCTCTCTGGTCTCAGATCTGGCTCTGCGCTGTCTGTTGGAAACACCAGGACCCAGAGAGCCGGCTGAACCGCCACGGAAACGCCTCAGAACCTCAGAACCAGCTGATCCAGAATCAGCTGATTCAGCAACACTGCCAGACTCTGGTCCTGATCCAGACTCTGGTCCTGATCCAGACCCTGGTCCTGATCCAGACCTTGGTCCTGGTCCGGTGCTGGGCCTGGCAGTGGCGCTATGCTGCCACCATCGCTGTGAGTGGCGTCATTACGTCGGGCAGCAGTTCTTCCTGCAGCGAGGACTCGGAGCTGCAGAGTTCTCAGCTTTCTGTCGGATGTCCAGCTGGGCCACATGTGGACTCAGACCGACCAATCGGGACCGTCCATCTCAGGATCCGACCAATCAGAGAGGAGACGATGAAGAGCACGAACCGGTGGAGGAGACGGACGCTGTGAGCAGGTAAATATTTGACCTCTGACCCCGTCAGTGCAGAAGTTTAAACCACTTCATCAGTTTTTAAAATGACGTGTTCCCGACGTGTTCCCGACGTGTTCCCGACGTGTTCCCGGCTTGTTCCCGACGTGTTCCCGACGTGTTCCCGACGTGTTCCCGGCGTGTTCCCGGCGTGTTCCCGGCGTGTTCCCGACGTGTTCCCGACGTGTTCCCGACGTGTTCCCGGCTTGTTCCCGACGTGTTCCCGACGTGTTCCCGGCGTGTTCCCGACGTGTTCCCGACGTGTTCCCGACGTGTTCCCGACGTGTTCCCGGCTTGTTCCCGACGTGTTCCCGACGTGTTCCCGACGTGTTCCCGGCTTGTTCCCGACGTATTCCCGACGTGTTCCCGACGTGTTCCCGGCTTGTTCCCGACGTGTTTCCGACGTGTTCCCGGCTTGTTCCCGACGTATTCCCGACGTGTTCCCGGCGTGTTCCCGACGTGTTCCCGACGTGTTCCCGACGTGTTTCCGACGTGTTTCCGACGTGTTCCTGACGTGTTCCTGACGTGTTCCCGACGTGTTCGCAACGTGTTCCTGACGTGTTTCCGACGTGTTCTTCTTCTCTCAGGTTTCTGTCGGCGGATGAACGCAAGCAGGTCGGTCGTCTCTGTAAACGTCTGATCGATGGCGGCAGACTCGACTTCCTGAAGACAAAAGGATTGGACAGCAAACTGACTCGTTACGTCAGTAGTCAGGTGACTCTGGAGAACGTCCTGCTGACCGCCGTCCCACCGTCTCTGTCCCCGAGGTCAAACTGAGACTCAGAGACTACAGACCACAGACCAACTACAGACCAACTACAGACCACTACAGACTGACTACAGACCACAGACCAACTACAGACCAACTACAGACCACTACAGACCACTACAGACTGACTACAGACTGACCACGGACCACTACAGACTGACTACAGACCACAGACCAACTACAGACCACTACAGACTGACTAGACTGACTACAGACTGACTACAGACTGACCACAGACTGACTACAGACTGACTACAGACCACTACAGACTGACTACAGACTACTACAGACCACTACAGACTGACTACAGACTGACTACAGACCACTACAGACTGACTACAGACCACAGACCAACTACAGACCACTACAGACCACTACAGACTGACTAGACTGACTACAGACTGACTACAGACTGACTACAGACTGACTACAGACCACTACAGACTGACTACAGACTGACTACAGACCACTACAGACTGACTACAGACCACAGACCAACTACAGACCACTACAGACTGACTAGACTGACTACAGACTGACTACAGACTGACCACAGACTGACTACAGACTGACTACAGACTGACTACAGACCACTACAGACTGACTACAGACTGACTACAGACTGACCACAGACTGAATACAGATGATACAGAAATCACACATACTCAACGTGAGTTTCTACAAAAGTATTTTTATTTGGAGTTAAAATGTGTTGAAATGTTAAGTAAAGTTTCTATTAAAGCGTTTTCACTTGTTTCTGTTTCTGATTTAAACCTTCATTTCATAGCTTCATTTCATAGCTTCATTTCATAGCTTCATAAAGAACACTTTGTGTTTCAGTCTGCAGAAATGAATAAATGATTTACAGTCTAAAATCACACGACACAACCAGGAAAACAAAAACACTACTGAAACATTCTGTTAGTGAAGTTTTATAAACTGTCAGCAGATTCCAGCCCCCAGAAACAGAAATATAAATGTGAATATATATATAAATACATAAATATATGAACGAGTCTTTGATGTGAATCTTTTTCTTCACTGGTTTTAAAACGTGTAGCTGAGCTCTGAAAAGAAAAAGCCCAGAAGAAGAAATGCAGAGCGACAGATTACTTTAGTTTGATGAGTCGTCGTTCGGCTCTGAAACAGAAACACATCAAATTATCACTTTCAATAAATACTTTTACTAAAAATATTACAACATATTTTTAGTAAAAGCCAACCAGGAGACAAACCTGCAGGAATTATTCCAGTGTGCCTAGAAGCACAAAGCAAAGCCGGTCTAACACTGGTCTATTATTCAACGGGCTTCATTTTATTCTTCATCTTCCGCCAAACTTTGCCTCGCTACTCGTCCCGCAGCGTTGCTAACACCTGTACAAAAAGTACATCAAAACGTGCGCAAGGATCGGGAATCGTGTGCTATGACCTGACTATGACCTATGACCTGAGATTCACGCAGCGGTTTCCGAAAAAAAAGTGTTTTTGCGCGATTTTTTGCTCGATTGGAATGCATCGAAAATCGACGTGAAGACAGTTAAAAAACGCTCCTCTTTGAGGACATGATTAAAAGTTTAAACGGGTCACGAGTCTTGGGACTTTATTTTGCCAAATGGTCATTTTGATAGCTGGCACGGTTTTCATGAAATCGCAGTTTACGTTTTGTGACATTTTCAGACGGTTTCAGATGTTATAATGGGTGTGTGTTGCATGGGTCGTTCAGGGCTAGAGCTCGTGATGTCAGAGCTAGTGGAGCACAGCTTAAAAATCTTTTGAAAATGATCCGAACAAATTGCTCCCTAGGCCACAACGTCCACTCCTCATACACAATTAATACATCAAAACGTAGGTATTTTTGTGCCGGTCGCAGTCATGTAGCTATGGAATCAGTCGGACTTACACATTTGGTGACACATGCCTGAACGTGAGAGCAACTCCAGGCTAGGCTCCCATAGAGGCCCATATTAAATTTCACAGAGAAACACACACACACACACACACACACACACACACACACACACACACACACACACACACACACACACACACACACACACTCTATTTACTGTATCACGTCATGTCAGTGAGCCAGCATGCTCTAAACCAGGCTTCAATGGATCAGGGCCATAATTAATGTTATTGATTACACCTGTGATTAAAAGCCCCCAACTCTCATTGTATGATAACAGGAAACTAGGGATTCAACTACTTTTCAAAATAAAAGCCCTCAACTCTTACTATATGATAACAGGAAAGTAAACGGCCTTACGGCCCCCCAATCACCATGGCAACCAGTGATGGAATGATCGGGAATGGTGTGCTATGGCTTTTCTAAGAGATTCGCGTAGCAGCTCCTGAAAAAATCGCACGAAAGCGCGATTTGTTCGCGCCATAGGAATGAATGGCAAATTGACGTGAAGCGAGCTCAAAAACACTGGTCTTTAGGGCCATACAGAGTCGCCATACTTTAACGTAGAAAAATGATTCAAAGTTTAAACGGGTCACGAGACTTGGGACTTCATTGGGCCTATCATCCCCCTTCTTATAACCTCACTATGGTCCTCAGACCCCCCCCCCCCCCCCCAGCACCAGGCACACTGGTCAAAATTTCTTGCGAAATTTTCTAATTATTATTATTATTATTATTATTAGCATTAGCATTATTATTAGCATTAGCATTAGCATTATTATTCATGTTACATGTTATTATTACAAACTGAAGGGCTGGAGTTGTTTACCAGGCAGGGAGGCACTAATGAAAGATGCTATTCAGGTGCATTGTGGGAAACGTAGGATCCATTGTTTTTGGTCTAAAAGTCACGATATCGTAATCTGTGTTTCACAACGATGACGACGACGACGACGAAGAGACTCACTGGAGGAATGATTTAAGAACCTTGAAGTTAGAACATAATAATTATAAATAACTGACCTTTTACAATATGTTGGAGTTCGGCTGTAGACGTGTTAATCAGGTAAAATAGTGGTTATTTGTGTATGATGTTAATTATGTTGGTTAATGTTGTAGTTATTGTTGTTAATCAGGTAAAATAGTGACAGCGTTAATAAACAGTGTTGATACTAACGGTTGACACAGTGCATGTTGAGCACAGCGTACGCTCTCTTTCTGGCTTCCTGGATGTAAAACTGCATGAACTCTCGTCCAAACATCTCTCTGTCCTCTTCATCGTCCTCAGTCTTCATCTCACTGCAGGGCAGCGTCACATCCAGGGTCAGAGGGTTGTCCCGGAAATTCACAAACCTGCTTCGACAGAAAGACAAAACGTGTTCAGTCTGAGAGACGACTGCTGGCTTTAACTGTGATGGATGGGACACGTCTCAAAGGTTACAGATGGTAATGTTATCTGATTCTGTGTTTGTGGACAGACAGACTGACCTGAGGTTGGACATGTCCTCCATCAGTGGGGGGATGTCTCTGAGTCTGTTGCAGCTGAGGACCAGCGTGTCCAGACTCTTCATCCTGCTGATGCTGTCTGGAAGTTTCTCCAGTTGGTTTCTCTGCAGCCACAGAGTGTGCAGCGTCTCCATCCTGAGGACGAACACCAACCAGTGTTTATTGGCTGATGGCAGAAGGGGGCAGGGCTCAGGGGATTCCTTTACTCACCTGTGTATGTCTTCAGGTAAGTGCTGCAGTTGGTTTCCTCCCATGTCGAGCCACTCGAGCACCGGCAGTCCAACCACACAGTCCGGCACGCAGGTGAAGTCGTTCATGGACAGATCCAGGTGCTGCAGCTTCTTCAACTTCCTCAACTGAGGCTCAGAAAACAGACCTCAGATCAGCTGGATCAAGGTTGATCATGAATACAGGTCTACAGGACCTGGTTCAGGAAGTTGGCTTAGGTTTATATTCATTTCTGATTTGGAATTTGGTTTAGGTCTACAATCATACCTTATAGAAAAAAACGTTTGGTTTGTGTTCACACCTACTCTGGAACCTGACTGAGGTAGTGGTTTGTACCTGGTCTGGTAGCTGGTTCAGGTCCCGGTTCATGGCCAACTCCAGTCTCTCCAGACTCTCACAGCAACTCAGCTCTTCAGGAACAAACTGGATTCTGTTGTAGCTCAGCAGGAGCTCTCTGAGCTGAGTCAGCTTCCCTGAGACCAGAACCAGGACACAAAGGACTCGGCACATTGTGACAGAACTGTACTAGAGGACATGCAACAGGTCTACAACCCTCAAATCCACGTTACTGTAAGAATAAAATTATGTTTTTTTTATTTTCAGTAGAAGTGGGGGACATACTGACCGATCTGTTGGGGGATTTCGGTGACCCCATTGCGGGACAGATCGAGAACTAAAAGGTTCTGGAAGCTAGAGATGAAGTGAGGGATCTTCTGCAGTCCGGTCCGGTGAATCTGCCACTCCTGGACCTGACTGAGCTGGACCAGACAGCCCGGCAACAACTGGCGGAGGGAGAGAAAAATAAAGATATGACCACGAGAGAATCAACTGACAGTAGATATCACCAGGTAGCATCAAGTCCACCATTACAGTCCACTTCATTGGGGGTCGTTACCTTCCACTCCTCCTGTTCGATTCGGAGGATGAGTCGTCCATCTTCTGTCTGCAGCTTCTGCTTCAGCCGAGCCAGAACCGCCCGGTCCTCCCAAACACCAACACTCAGTCTGAACCAGGGACATGAACCACATGAAACAATACAGACCAGGACTCAGTCCGAACCAGGGACATGAACCACATGAAACAATACAGACCAGGACTCAGTCTGAACCAGGGACATGAAGGTCATGAGACATTACAGATGTTGGGACTCACCACTGAAAGTGGAAGCAGAGCCATTTTGACTGAGTTTCCCAGCATCCTTCAGTCTTCACACCACATCTTTAATATTTAACAACCAGACCTGCGTCACCAGCATTATTGGTGCCCCGTGTGAGGCGTATTATTGTTTATTGTACAAAATTAAGATTCAGCATAATTTTTGGTCCAGACCAAAACTCTTATCTAATTCCACTTATAAACTAGCCAAAAATATTGATGTTAATGTCTTATAAACAAGTGCAGTGCTGTGAGAATTGATTTCTTAAAATTCAGCTAAAGCAACTTGAGATTGGATTATTGATAACACTTTAAACCCTCATAGTGTTACTTTAAGAACTTGCTATTGCTGCTAGCCATTCAAGTTAAACCTATACTCTGTAGGGATTGTAAGAGTTTTGGTTCAGCATTCAGAAACCAGGTATTGAGTGTAACCTAGTCATTCAAGTGCTCCTTTAGTTAAGACCGGCCCTGTGCAACAACAGAGCTTGTACCTGGCTGTTACTGCTGTGCATTCCAGACAGAGTTGACGTGAACCATATAAAACAATACAGACTAGACGGAGGAGGCGGAGTCTGACCTGCCAGTGGCCCCGCACCTGGTCTTCCTCCTCGTGTGCTCCTCTTCCTCCTTCTGGACCCTCTTGATCCTCGTCTCCCACAGAGCTTTGATGGAGCTCACCGAGCCGCATGCCGCCACGCCCACCATGATGACCACTTCCTGTCAGCCGTGATGTCACAGCACACAGGTGTACAGGTAGGATGACCTCTGACCTCTGACCTGCAGCCACTTCCTCCCTCTGAGCATCCTTTTTGGATAATTAACGGGTCAGGTTCGTAAGTGATGTAATATTATATTCATGTCGTAGTAGAGTAAATATTCAAGTATAATATTAATTTTACGTTCTAAACATTTGTATCTCTACATACATTAAACCTTTACTGCTAGTAAGAAACAATAAAATAAAAAACATAAAATTGAATGGTTAAAGTTGTTCATTATTTTATATCAACATATTATCACAATACGTTCAGTTCAATTTGATTGTACATTTATTTATTTAAATTTAAGGATAAACTTTTTTTTTTTTAAAGTTATTTTTTTTGGGGGCATTTTCCATTTTTATTGAGAGGACAGTGGATAGAGTCTTGAAAGGGGGGAGAGAGAGAGTGGATGCGGAAAGGGCCACAAGCTGGATTCAAACCCGGGCCGCCGCGGTCAGGACCAAGCCTTAATACATGGACACCCGCTCTACCAACTGAGCTAACCCAGGCGCCCGGATAAACTCTTTTTAATGTTTTGATGAAGTACATGCAGTACTCTGATGTTTTACTTCTATCTGACTTCCTGTTCAGATCTCTGACTTTAAATAGTTTATAACTTATTTTTAGTTTGTTCTATTTTCACCTGATTCTGAGTTCAACAGCTGAACACACAGTTCTAAAGTATCTGTAAAGCTCCTACTACAGCAGTACTGCTGTAGTACTGCTGTAGTATTGCTGAGTAATGTGGTAGTCTCTGTGTAGTACAGTAGTAGTATTGTCGGTAGTATTGTGCCTGTTCTCACCTTGTGTGAGCGCAGCAGCCGTCCTCCATGCTGCGTCTCTTCAGCTGAAATCTGACCTCAGATCTGCGGGATAATTTTAGCCTCCAGGTCACATGACCCCACTGACACAATACGCAGTCACATGACACAATACGCAGTCACATGACACAATACGCAGTCATACATCAATACATGTTTATCTGTTTAATAATGATTTATTTGAAGTATTTAAAAACACTTCCTGTATCTGTGACCTCATGACCTCCTGCTGTGACATCACAAAGTTGGGGTCTTGGTGACTTGGGGTCTTGGGTTATGAAGGATGCTCAGTGTAACTAGAGCTGCGTTTCTATTGGCTCAGTTTCGGCGAGTGCAGATCAGATTTTAGGGGCCAGGTGTTGTGACGCGTTGATGCGTGACCTCTCCTCGTCCGTGAAGCTCCCTCTGGAAATATAAACGGCTCATTCTACCCCAAAGGAAACAACGATCTACGGGACGAACAAAAACAGGATTGAAAGACCGAGTTGCAGAACATAAAAGCGTCATCCGTACAAGGAATGTTGATTATGATGTGGCATTACATGATGAGCAAACAGGACACACTGGAAGACAAAGTGTTAGAACATCGGAGGAGGCGAGACGACTCCAACCAGAGACATTCTGGATACCGCGGCCTCAACGATGACATCGACTCTCATCCTGTTCTGTGAATTATCACTTCAGCAACAATATAAAACATGTATTTTATTATAATGAACGATTGAAGGTGATTCGTTGATCATTTTTAGTTTGTAGCCATGAACAGAAATATTTATGAAATATCACTTCAGGGAGTAGGGATGCACCGATACCACTTTGTTCAGACTGAGTACAAGTACTTACATTTGGGTACTCTCCGATACCGAGTACCGATACCGAGTACCGATACGAGTACCGTACGAGTACCGTACGAGTACCGATACGAGTACCGATACGAGTATTTCTCTGTGCCAAAAGACCCTCGTTAACAGCCAGCTGGAGGGTGTGAGCGACACACGGCAGGCTGGGGAGTCCCACATACGAGGCGGTGCGCCGCCACCGGCTCTAGGTCGGCTTGGAAAGGCTCGAGGTGCAGGTGCTTCCCGGGGCGGACTGTCATCAGTGCGTCCCAACCGCGTCGTGCCCCCAGAGCGGGGCTCGGCCCACGTAAAAGGCGCCAGGGGACTGTGGAGATGTCGGCAACCCACCCGACCCGTCTTGAAACACGGACCCAGGAGTCTAACGCACGCGCGAGTCAGAGGGTGCAAGCAAAACCCTGTGGCGCAATGAAAGTGAGGGCCGGCCCAGCGGGGTCGGGCGCATTTATATTACATATTATTACATATTTATCTTCTGCTCATCTCCTCTTTTCCTCCTCTCTACTGATGATGATGTCACTTCCTGGTTTTTCGACCAATAGGCTTGCACGCTGATGGAGAAGCGCCTCCCACTCCTCTGATAGGTTGATAGGTGTGAGAGCTGCTGCTGAACGCTGACAGCCCCGATGATGAAGACGTCGGTCATTTTAAACAAAGACCGATATCAGAGGACAAAACGACCCGAGTGACCCGGTCCAGTTTGTGCACTTCAGCTTTATTCACCAAGTTTAATCATTTCAGATCCACACGCTCCCAAGAATACAAAAAGCTACGTTAGTTTATTACACTTTGAGTCTGTCGCTAAAAACAAAAACACACGAGGAGTAACAGACGACCAACACCAGGAGCCCGTTACCCAGCAGCCACCGGGACAGAGAGGAAGGTCCTGATCCGGGATCACTTCCATATCTACAAACATTAGAGAGAGGTTCTGGAACAGGTTCAGTACATAGGAACAGACGGGTCAGACCACGAGGATCAGGTCTACAGGTAGACCTCTACCAGAGCAGCAGGAACCAGAACTCAGCATAGGAACAGACGGGTCAGACCACCAGGATCAGGTCTACAGGTAGACCTTTACCAGAGCAGCAGGAACCAGAACTCAGATTATTTACACTTCAGTTTGATATCTGTCAGTTTTTATCACAACGAGACTGTGCAGAGGACAGACGAGGGACTGGTTCTGATCCAGTACAGAGACCAGGTGGAGGAACTGGTTCTGATCCAGTAAAGAGACCAGGTGGAGGAACTGGTTCTGATCCAGTACAGAGATCAGATAGAGGAACTGGTTCTGATCCAGTACAGAGAGGGAGACACTGTGTTCTTGTCTTCTTATTGAATATTTAGATAATGATAATAACCTAGAGTTGATTTCTGGTGTAAACGAGGCCTCAAACAAACAATCGGATCAGAACCAGAATCATGATTTCATTCATCTCTGAACCGAGCTCCGTCAATCACATCTGGTCACATGACCCCCCACCTGACAGACACCAGGTGTGCTGGCTCCGCCCCCCTTAGACAGGTTAGAACCAGGTGTGCTGGCTCTGCCCACCTCAGACAGGTTAGAACCAGGTGTGCTGGCTCCGCCCACCTCAGACAGGTTAGAACCAGGTGTGCTGGCTCCGCCCCCCTTAGACGGGTTAAAACCAGGTGTGCTGGCTCCGCCCCCCTCAGACGGGTTAGAACCAGGTGTGCTGGCTCCGCCCACCTCAGACGGGTTAGAACCAGGTGTGAATCCAGGTGATCAGACTGCAGCTACTAAATAATATTTAAAAGATATTGAAGGTCCGACAGGAACCGGTTAGATCAGATTCTGATTCCGGATTCCTGATTCCGGTTCTACTGGATCTTGTTCTACTGGATCTGGTTCTACTGGATCATGGTTCTACTGGATCTGGTTCTACTGGGTCTGGTTCTACTGGGTCTGGTTCTACAGAGAATGTTTCCTCATAGAACATATGGAGCGTTTCAATGTTTTCAATGTTTCAGTTTAATAACTACAAACTGTTAAATGTGGAACAGGATCTGATCTCAGACCAGCTGCTGGTTCTTGATCCACGTCCAGGTTCAGAAGAACTCAAATGTTAAGCTTACAAAACCTGGATCTGGATCGAAGTTGGATGACCAACCAGGACACACACACAGAAAACAAAAGGGACACTAAAAGTCCACCAGTTCCCTGGTCGACTGGTTCACCAGGTCACTGGTTGACTAGTTCACCAGTTCACTGGTTGACTGGTTCACCAGTTCACTGGTTGACTAGTTCACCAGGTCACTGATTGACTAGTTCACCAGGTCACTGATTGACTGGTTCACCAGTTCATTGGTTGACTAGTTCACCAGTTCACTGGTTGACTAGTTCACCAGTTCACTGGTTGACTGGTTCACCAGTTCACTGGTTGACTAGTTCACTGATTGACTAGTTCACCAGTTCACTGATTGACTAGTTCACCAGGTCATTGGTTGACTGGTTCACCAGGTCACTGGTTGACTGGTTGACTGGTTCACCAGTTCACTGATTGACTAGTTCACCAGGTCATTGGTTGACTGGTTCACCAGGTCACTGGTTGACTGGTTCACCAGGTCACTGGTTGACTGGTTGACTGGTTCACCAGTTCACTGATTGACTAGTTCACCAGGTCATTGGTTGACTGGTTCACCAGGTCACTGGTTGACTGGTTCACCAGGTCACTGGTTGACTGGTTCACCAGTTCACTGATTGACTAGTTCACCAGGTCATTGGTTGACTGGTTCACCAGTTCATTGGTTGACTGGTTCACCAGTTCACTAGTTGACTAGTTCACCAGTTCATTGGTTGACTGGTTTACCAGGTCACTGGTTTACCAGTTCCCTGGTCTCCTGGTCTCCTGGATGTGAACCGGTCTTGGTGCCGGTCATCATCAGTAATAAAAACATGATTTGTGATTAATTAACTGAAACATTAAGAACAAACTGACGACCTTTAACCTTTAACCTTTGAGTGTGTGTGTGTCTGGTCGTCATGGAAACAACATGATTGACAGGCTGACCCCTCCTCCTCCCGGCGCCTCGCTCCAAGGCAACAAGGAAACAACAGTGAGTGAATGCGAAGGCCTCGACCGGGAAGACGAAGCAATGGCGGCGGGAGGAGAAATAGAGGTCCTCCCCGGGGCTGATGGGAAAAAGTTCTCTGTCTCTGTTTACTTGAGGTCCAGAACCATGCTGGCCGGGTTCTCCAGGTAATCCCTCCACAGGTTGGAGAACCGACACATGGTGGCTCCGTCGATGACGCGATGATCCGCCGACCAGCTGACGTTCATGATGTGAGCTCGGACCACCTGACCGCCGGCGTCGAACCGAGGAAGAACCTGATGGAGAACAAAAAACACAAGATGTCTTCTCTCGTTTCTTTTAGATTCTGGTTGTTAGTTTCCGAACCCCTTCCAATGAACCGCCGTCTTAACGTGGTGGGGGCGTCTGTGAGCCCCGGAGACCCTGGGGGCTGGGTGGTCCGGGAGGATGGGGGGTCCAGGGCTCTAGCTCCTGGTCGGGTCTCCTGAAAGTTTACTCACTCAGATGTATTTTTGTTGCTCTGTTCTGTCGATCTGCAATTTATTCTATTACTTAAACTAATAGTGGTGGACCACCAGGCTCTGGATCGGGACCAGGCTCTGGATCGGGACCAGGCTCTGGATCAGGACCAGGACCAGGCTCTGGATCGGGACCAGGCTCTGGATCAGGACCTCTGCTTTGGTTTTTCATTGTCCTTGCTTCCACTTTATTTATGTTGCTATATCAGATTCATGTTGCCGCCCTGCCAGGAGACGCAGATCACTAACAACCGATCGATGCTGACCGACTCCTCCCCGTCGCCATGACAACTGCACATTCAGATAGAAACAGGACTCACGTTGTTTTGGGACCCACCTGGATTTTTCCCAGAGCTCCGATGGCGACTTCAGGAGGAAGAATGACCGGTTTGGTGTACGTCCCTCCGATCTGATTAAACCAAAAACAGGAAACAGATTCATGTCAGTCGGATCTGAAGCAGGTTCAGGTTCAGGTTCAGGTTCAGGTTCTGGTGTGTTGCTGTTGTTGAACTCACTGATCCGATGTTGGACAGGGTGAAGGTTCCCCCGCTAAGCTCGTTGGTTCCCAGCTGACCTGCAGCTCCGAGCACCTGCAGACGGTTCAGCTCCTGAGCGATCTGGAAGATGCTGAGCAGCTGGACGTTCTTCACGCTGGGAACCAGCAGACCCTGCATGGTGTCCATCGCCAGGCCCACGTTATGGGACGCCTGCAGACCAGAGACACACCCGTCAACAACAACAACAACAACAACAACATGTCCACACATCTGCAGCAGCGTCTCTCAAAGCGTCTCCTGGGAGACGACAGACTGATCTTGTCTCTGATGACGTCCCGTCGTGATGTTTGTTATCTAAATACTAGAGATGCATATACCCGATACCCGATACTAGTATCGGGTATCGGGTCCGATACTGTGCTCATGTACTCGTACTCGCAAAACGGCTCCGATAACACTTTACAGCAGCGTGACGTTCTCGTCACCGTCTTTTAGGTCCTCACGCTCTACCTCCCCCACGGTGCGGGCGAGACGGGCCGGTGGTGCGCCCGACCCCGCTGGGCCGGGATCCCCCCTCAGCCGGCGCCGGCCCTCACTTTCATTGCACCATGGGGTTTTGCTTGCACCCTCTGACTGGCGCGTGCGTTAGACTCCTTGGTCCGTGTTTCAAGACGGGTCGTGTGGGTTGCAGACATCGCCGCAGACCCCTGGAGCCTTTTACGTGGGCCGAGCCCCGCCCTGGGGACACGATGCGGTCGGGGCGCACTGAGGACGGTCCGCCCCGGTGACACTTTGTCCACGGCCCCGGGAAGCACCTTCGCCCCGAGCCTTTCCAAGCCGACCTAGAGCCGGTGGCGGTGCACCGCCTCGTATGTGGGACTCCCCAGCCTGCCGTGTGTCGCTCACACCCTCCAGCTGGCTATTAACGAGGTCTGAATAAAGTGGTATCGGTGCATCCCTACTCTAATTTAAACATTCTGATACAGATTCCTGAATCTATTTGTGAATCAATGGACCACTTACTAACTTTCTACAGAGCTTTCAACCATCCTCAGTGGACGGAGGAGCTCAGTTGTCATGGAGACGACTATAATGACCCCTAACCTGACATAGATAAGACGTGCTGAAGAAGAGGAGGTGCTGACCTTGTAGGTGATGTTCTGGCAGCCTTCGTCCACGGAGGCGTTCAGGATTGGGAAGTGGAGGAGGCTGAGGGAGGCAGCCTGGACCAATGAGAGCGCAGCATTAATATCATCACTCAACGTTCAACCAATCAGCATCAACGTGAGCGGCGGTACCTTGATGAAGAAAGGCATGTAGCTCAGTTTGACCCCTCGACCTTCAGACATGGATCTGAGTTCAGCTCTCAGAGACACCAGGCGGCTCAGGTCCACCTCGTCACAGTACCCGAAGTGAGGGATCTTCAGCGCCGCCGTCATCGTCTTCACCATCGCTCTGTGGAAACCTGGAGGACAAACACAGACCTGGACCTGGAGTCTACTGGGTACAGGTGTGTTCAGAACACAGACCCGAACCTGGAGTCTACTGGGTACAGGTGTGTTCAGAACACAGACCTGGACCTGGAGTCTACTGGATACAGGTGTGTTCAGAACACAGACCTGGACCTGGAGTCTACTGGATACAGGTGTGTTCAGAACACAGACCTGGACCTGGAGTCTACTGGATACAGGTGTGTTCAGACACCAGAGGTGACCCTCCTGTTAAACCCTCTGGACTAGACCACTGATCCTGTTACCATGATAAATGTGGACCGGTCTCTGACCTTTGAGGGGCTCGGTGACGTCCTTGCCGGTGAAGACAGGTTTGGGGGTGGTGGGTGCAGGTTTGATGGCTGCCGTAGTGCTCACAGGCCTGGCAGCAGCAGCAGCGCCAGCGGCAGCGGCACCGGCAGCGGCAGGGGGGGGGGCCGGAGTCTGGATCTCCTGGAACAGGGTCGGAGGTATGATGGCTCCGGTCTGCTTCGCCAGGAAGTTCAGGATGTCCTCCTTCAGGATCCGTCCGTCTCTCCCCGTCCCCACCACCTCACTGAGCTTAATCTGAGACAGACCAGTCAAACCAGTCACAGGTTAAACTGGGGACAGACTGGGGACAGACTGGAGACAGACTGGGGGACAGACTGGGGGACAGACTCACGTTGTTCTCCATGGCGAGGCGCCTGACGGCGGGCGTGGCCTGGGTCTTGTGTCCTTTGATCTCCTGGTGGGTGTGTTCTTCTCGAGCCATGGCGGGCGTCTCCACCACGTCCTCCTCCTGGATCACCTCTGATCAAAGACAAGGTTTGAGTCTGAACCAGAACAACAGGAGACACCGAGGACCTAGTTCCAGACTAACGTCAGGTGTCGCGTCTCACCTGAACTGGACTCTGTCTCGATGTCCACCAGTGGTTTTCCCACTAAGGCGGTGGCGTCCACGTCGTAGTAGAGTCTCTTGATGACTCCGTCGTAGCGGCTGGTGATGGTGACGGACGCCTTGTCGCTCTGGACCTCACAGATACTGTCGAACTGGGACACCTTATCGCCCTCCTTCACGTACCTGAGAGACAATCAGATCCACTAAGAGACAAAGACCATCTGCTAGACTCTGTTCCACAAAGTACCTGAGAGACAATCAATTCATATAGTCTCAGGACTCATGTGGTCTCAGTACGTACCATTCCTTCACCGTCACCTCCATGATTCCCTCTCCGATGTCAGACAGTTTGAACTGGACGATTGGTCCTCGAGTCACTGCAGGAGAGAACACATCAACGACATCATCACAACGTCATCAACGACATCACAACGACATCATCACAACGTCATCAACGACATCATCAAAACGTCATCAACGACATCATCACAACGTCATCAACGACATCACAACGACATCATCACGTCATCAACGACATCACAACGACATCATCACAACGACATCATCAAAACGTCATCAACGACATCATCACAACGTCATCAACGACATCATCAAAACGTCATCAACGACATCATCACAACGTCATCAACGACATCACAACGACATCATCACGTCATCAACGACATCACAACGACATCATCACAACGACATCATCAAAACGTCATCAACGACATCACAACGACATCATCACGTCATCAACGACATCACGACATCATCACAACGACATCAACGACATCATCAAAACGTCATCAACGACATCACAACGACATCATCACAACGTCATCACATCATCAACGACATCATCACAACGTCATCAACGACATCATCAAAACGTCATCACAACGACATCATCACAACGTCATCAACGACATCACATCATCAACGAAATCATCACAACGACATCACAACGTCATCACATCATCAACGTCATCATCACAACGACATCACGACGTCATCAACGACATCATCAACGACATCGTCACAACGACATCATCATTTGGTCTGAAGGACTCCTGTGATCTGAGACCTGATTATTGAACCTGTATCTCTTGAACTGTGTAATGAACCAGGAAGAAGTCCATCGGCAGTAACCAGGAGCCAGCCCACTTTAGTCTGGCAGGTCGCCACGGTAACTTCCAGGATGTGTAACAGTAGAAAGCAGTGAATAAAGAGTTTGTTGTGTGGAGGACTGGAAGACTAGACACATTCCTGAAACTGGATCGACCAGATCTGAACGGACTCTGAATGATTCACTGATTATAAGTTCACACTACTAAATAATCTACTAAACTTCTAAAGAACCAGACAGAGGTTCTGTGTGTAGACTTTGGTCCCTGCTGGAGTCAGGACTTTGGGTTCTGGTAATGTCAGGACTTTGGGTTCTGGTAATGTCAGGACGTTGATCCCTGCTGGAGTCTGGACTTTGGGTTCTGGTAATGTCAGGACTTTGATCCCTGCTGGTCTGGACTTACCGGTGGTGGTGTACAGCGTCCTGCTGCTGAACATCTGGAGGTTTCGGTCACATCTGAAGGTGAGCGGCTGCACAGTTCTGTCAGATCTGAAGTTCTGCAGCCGGAAACATCGACGACGGTACTGCTGACTCAGCTGACAGGAAGAGAACCAGACAGGTACAAAGATCACCTGGACTATTCAACAACAGACAGTACGGGACGGGTAGAGTCCTCAAAGACGGGTCTGTGGTCTACCCGTCGTTGAGGACTCTACCCGTCGTTGAGGACTCTACCCGTCTGTGTGGACTCTACCCGTCTGTGTGGACTCTACCCGTCTGTGTGGACTCTACCCCTCGTTGATGACTCTACGCGTCGTTGAGGACTCTACCCGTCTGTGTGGTCTCTACCCGTCTGTGAGGACTCTACCCGTCTGTGAGGACTCTACCCCTCGTTGAGGACTCTACCCGTCTGTGAGGACTCTACCCGTCTGTGAGGACTCTACCCGTCTGTGAGGACTCTACCCGTCGTTGAGGACTCTACCTGTCTGTGAGAACTCTACCCGTTTGTGAGGACTCTACCCGTCGTTGAGGACTCTACCCGTCTGTGAGGACTCTACCCGTCGTTGAGGACTCTACCCGTTGTTGAGGAGGACTCTACCTGTCTGTGAGGACTCTACCCGTCTGTGTGGACTCTACCTGTCTGTGAGGACTCTACCCGTCTGTGAGGACTCTACCCGTCTGTGTGGACTCTACCCGTCTGTGTGGACTCTACCCGTCTGTGTGGACTCTACCCCTCGTTGATGACTCTACGCGTCGTTGAGGACTCTACCCGTCTGTGTGGTCTCTACCCGTCTGTGAGGACTCTACCCGTCTGTGAGGACTCTACCCCTCGTTGAGGACTCTACCCGTCTGTGAGGACTCTACCCGTCTGTGAGGACTCTACCCGTCTGTGAGGACTCTACCCGTCGTTGAGGACTCTACCTGTCTGTGAGGACTCTACCCGTTTGTGAGGACTCTACCCGTCGTTGAGGACTCTACCCGTCTGTGAGGACTCTACCCGTCGTTGAGGACTCTACCCGTTGTTGAGGAGGACTCTACCTGTCTGTGAGGACTCTACCCGTCTGTGTGGACTCTACCCGTCTGTGTGGACTCTACCCGTCTGTCTGGACTCTACCCGTCTGTGTGGACTCTACCCCTCGTTGATGACTCTACGCGTCGTTGAGGACTCTACCCGTCTGTGTGGTCTCTACCCGTCTGTGAGGACTCTACCCGTCTGTGAGGACTCTACCCCTCGTTGAGGACTCTACCCGTCTGTGAGGACTCTACCCGTCTGTGAGGACTCTACCCGTCGTTGAGGACTCTACCTGTCTGTGAGGACTCTACCCGTCGTTGAGGACTCTACCCGTCTGTGACGACTCTACCCGTCTGTGAGGACTCTACCTGTCTGTGAGGACTCTACCCGTCGTTGAGGACTCTACCCGTCTGTGAGGACTCTACCCATCGTTGAGGACTCTACCTGTCTGTGAGGACTCTACCCGTCGTTGAGGACTCTACCCGTTGTTGAGGAGGACTCTACCTGTCTGTGAGGACTCTACCCGTCTGTGTGGACTCTACCCGTCTGTGTGGACTCTACCCGTCTGTGAGGACTCTACCCGTCTGTGAGGACTCTACCCGTCTGTGTGGACTCTACCTGTCTGTGAGGACTCTACCCGTCTGTGTGGACTCTACCTGTCTGTGAGGACTCTACCCGTCTGTGAGGACTCTACCCGTCTGTGTGGACTCTACCTGTCTGTGAGGACTCTACCCGTCGTTGAGGACTCTACCCGTTGTTGAGGAGGACTCTACCTGTCTGTGAGGACTCTACCCGTCTGTGTGGACTCTACCCGTCTGTGTGGACTCTACCCGTCTGTGAGGACTCTACCCGTCTGTGTGGACTCTACCTGTCTGTGAGGACTCTACCCGTCTGTGTGGACTCTACCTGTCTGTGAGGACTCTACCCATCTGTGAGGACTCTACCCGTCTGTGAGGACTCTACCCGTTTGTGAGGACTCTACCCGTCGTTGAGGACTCTACCCGTTTGTGAGGACTCTACCCGTCGTTGAGGACTCTACCCGTTTGTGAGGACTCTACCCGTCGTTGAGGACTCTACCCGTCGTTGAGGACTCTACCCGTTGTTGAGGAGGACTCTACCTGTCTGTGAGGACTCTACCCGTCTGTGTGGACTCTACCCGTCTGTGTGGACTCTACCCGTCTGTGTGGACTCTACCCGTCTGTGTGGACTCTACCCCTCGTTGATGACTCTACGCGTCGTTGAGGACTCTACCCGTCTGTGTGGTCTCTACCCGTCTGTGAGGACTCTACCCGTCTGTGAGGACTCTACCCCTCGTTGAGGACTCTACCCGTCTGTGAGGACTCTACCCCTCGTTGAGGACTCTACCCGTCTGTGAGGACTCTACCCGTCTGTGTGGACTCTACCTGTCTGTGAGGACTCTACCCGTCTGTGTGGACTCTACCTGTCTGTGAGGACTCTACCCGTCTGTGTGGACTCTACCTGTCTGTGAGGACTCTACCCGTCTGTGTGGACTCTACCTGTCTGTGAGGACTCTACCTGTCTGTGTGGACTCTACCCGTCTGTGTGGACTCTACCTGTCTGTGAGGACTCTACCCGTCTGTGTGGACTCTACCCGTCTGTGTGGACTCTACCTGTCTGTGAGGACTCTACCCGTCTGTGTGGACTCTACCTGTGAATGTGTGTGGCTGTCTGAATGCTGATGTGGTGTAGAGAGCTTTGAGTGGTCAGAAGACTAGAAAAGAGCTGTATAAGTCCATTTATCTTGTACTTTGATACTTTAAATACATTTTGCTGATAATACTTTTTAAATGTTACTAAAGTCAAATAAATCTTTTTAACAGCAGATCAATATATATCTATAGATATATATTGATCTAGTTCTTTATACTCCATAAAGGAGCTGGACACTTCCTCCTAACAGCTGTTAGCCTGTTAGCCTGTTAGCATGTGTGAGCCAGCAGCTGGTTCACCTGCAGGATGCTGCAGACTGAAGCTGCATGATAAACACACCAGTTCGCAGTCAGCCGGTAACACTGTCTCTGTTTTCATTTCATTTTGTTGCTTTATTAGCATCAGAGTTAGCATCAGCTGCTAACAGGCTGACCGGGTGACGGAGTGATGACGTCACTGGGTGGAGGTTAGCAGCTGAACCAAACAGAGCTCAGAGAGCCCAGAGAGAGCTCAGAGAGAGCCCAGAGAGCTCAGAGAGCTCAGAGAGCTCAGAGAGCTCAGAGAGGCTGTTAGCAGAGAGAGAGCTGTGGAGTTTCTCACCAGCTGTTGGAGCATCCTGAAGGAGCCTCTGGTCACCGCCGCCATCTTTACTCTGCTCTCTGACGTCACAGCTGCACGCCCCTCTCAGCAGCCAATCACCGCTCAGCGTCTTGTTCTCTTCCGGGTGCAGCAGACTGGACGCAGCAGTGACGTAACACTGCCACCCAGCGGCCAGCGGCGGAACTACAGCGCTGCTGCTGTTCAAGATTCAAGATTCCAGATTCCAGATGTTTATTGTCACGCCGGTTGTACAGGTACAAACGTGTGAAATACTTTTTGCTGGGAAGCTCCATTAAAATAATAAATTATATTACATTTCCATTATAATTATAAAAGGAAATACTTTATACAAGGCATATTAAGAACATATTTATTAAGAATATATACAGTATATACAGTATAGGATATATTTTTGTGTAAGAATGTGTCGAACGAATTATAGATTTAAAAGTCTGATGGCCTGGGGGAAAAAACTGTTCTCAGTCTGCTGGTGAGAGTCCTGGGGGTCCTGTATCTTCTACCAGAGGGCAGGAGGGAGAACAGGCTGTTGTGGGGGTGTGTCGTGTCCTTAATGACCCTCATTGACTTCCTGAGGCACCGCTGGGTGTAAAGCTCCTGCAGGCTGGGCAGCTCACACCCGGTGATGTGTTGGGCCGAGCGCACCACCCTTTCCAGCGCCTTACGTTATTACAATATATAATAATAATAATAATAATAATAATAATAATAATAATGATGATTCTAATAATAATAATAATAATAATAATAATGATGATTCTAATAATAATAATAATAATAATAATAATGATTCTAATAATAATAATAATAATAATAATAATAATTCTAATAATGATAATAATACTAATAATAATAATAACGATAATAATAATAGTAATAATAATATAATGATTCTAATAATACATTTAGTTATCTATTTATTTAACTTTACGGTCTCTGTACCTCATAACGCTCTCTTTAAGTGCTCCTGATATTCTCTATTTTTACTTATTCTAGCTGTACATACCAATTTTTATTATTATTATTATTATTATTATTATACATATTATTATTATTATCATTAAATATCATTTGTCAATATCATTGTATTTGTTGTTATTGATATTAATGATATTATTGTTATTGTTATTATTATGTTACTTCCCTATCTATCTGTACTTATTTCTGTCTTTGTGCTGCTGCAACACCTCAATGTCCCTCTGAAGATCAATAAAGGTTTATCTTATCTTATCTCATCTCATGTTATCTTATTATTTAAAAGCATACTTCCCTATCTATCCATCTATCTATATCTATATCTATAGTTTATTAATAGGTTGGAACCCATTCAGGAACTTTATCTTCTTTTTAAACGTTGTATTCGTCTATTCATGTTACTGCTGCTGTTCTTCCCGCTGCCTGCAGGAGGCGACACAACTCAACCACCGGAAGCATCAAGTTCACTGAGGAGAAACCGGAGTAATACCGGAAATGGTTTTCAAAATAAAGTGCATTACATATGTTGGTTTGTGTGAAATAACTAAATATACATTTTCAAATACTATAATTAAGTATACTTTTTAAGGTACCTGTACTTTTATACTTCTACTCCGGTCCATGTACACGACAGCTGTAGATACTGTGACGACCGTATGTAAAATAAAAACACATATAATAGTATAATATTGTATATAATATAACATGTAATAATATAAATATATCAAACATGATATATGTTAAACTACTCAGCAGTATGTAAAGAAGTCATGTGACGTGTACACCGTTCATTTATCAATAGTATAATAAACTCAAAATATAAAAGTATTTTTTGCTGTTAATACTTAACTTTATTAAACATTCCTGTTTACATTACAGTTCATTCATTTTACAGTTCCTGTCTACCACAAATATATATTATTTTATTTTTACTAAATGTGTTTATAGATTTGATGTTTTATTCCTTTATATTCCCATTTAATGAGCGTTCCAACACAACAACTACTCTTATTCTGAAAGCCAGCGGAAGTGTAATTATTGTGACTCGACAAAGAAGAAGAAGAAGAAGAACTCGTAGTAGTCCCGGTCCTGGTTCTGGTCCTGGTTCTGGTTCTGGTCCTGGTCCTGGTCCTGGTCCTGGTTGTGTGGTCCAGTCAGAAACAGTCTCTCCGTGTTAAGCAGTGTGGTTGTGTCGGTGCTGGTTCAGATGGAGTCCTCCGTGGTGGAGATAGACGGCAGCGTGATGGAGGGAGTGAGTATCACAACATGCTAACATGCTAACAAGGCTAGGCTAGGCTACGTTCCGGTTCTGATGTGTCTCTGTTCCTCTCTGTGTCTTCAGGGCGGGCAGATCCTCAGACTGTCCGCAGCGCTGAGCTGCATCAGCGGCTCCTCCATCAGAATCACCAAGATCAGAGCCGGAAGAACCTCACCTGGACTCAGGTGAGATACAGCTAGCAGCTAGCAGCTAACAGCTAACAGCTAACAGCTAGCAGCTAGCAGCTAACAGCTAACAGCTAGCAGCTAGCAGCTAACAGCTAACAGCTAGCAGCTAACAGCTAGCAGCTAGCAGCTAACAGCTAGCTGCTAACAGCTAACAGCTAGCAGCTAGCAGCTAACAGCTAACAGCTAGCAGCTAACAGCTAGCAGCTAACAGCTAGCAGCTAGCAGCTAGCAGCTAACAGCTAGCAGCTAGCAGCTAACAGCTAGCTGCTAACAGCTAACAGCTAGCAGCTAACAGCTAGCAGCTAACAGCTAGCTGCTAACAGCTAGCAGCTAACAGCTAGCTGCTAACAGCTAGCAGCTAACAGCTAGCAGCTAGCAGCTAACAGCTAGCAGCTAACAGCTAGCTGCTAACAGCTAGCAGCTAACAGCTAGCAGCTAACAGCTAGCAGCTAACAGCTAGCAGCTAACAGCTAGCAGCTAGCAGCTAGCAGCTAACAGCTAACAGCTAGCAGCTAGCAGCTAACAGCTAGCAGCTAGCAGCTAACAGCTAGCTGCTAACAGCTAACAGCTAGCAGCTAACAGCTAACAGCTAGCAGCTAGCAGCTAGCAGCTAGCAGCTAACAGCTAGCTGCTAACAGCTAACAGCTAGCAGCTAACAGCTAGCAGCTAACAGCTAGCTGCTAACAGCTAGCAGCTAGCTGCTAACAGCTAGCAGCTAGCAGCTAACAGCTAGCAGCTAGCAGCTAACAGCTAGCAGCTAACAGCTAGCTGCTAACAGCTAGCAGCTAACAGCTAGCAGCTAGCAGCTAACAGCTAGCAGCTAACAGCTAGCAGCTAACAGCTAGCAGCTAACAGCTAGCAGCTAGCAGCTAACAGCTAGCTGCTAACAGCTAACAGCTAGCAGCTAGCTGCTAACAGCTAACAGCTAGCAGCTAGCAGCTAACAGCTAGCAGCTAGCAGCTAACAGCTAGCTGCTAGCAGCTAGCAGCTAACAGCTAGCTGCTAACAGCTAGCAGCTAACAGCTAGCTGCTAACAGCTAGCAGCTAACAGCTAGCAGCTAACAGCTAGCAGCTAGCTGCTACTCAGTTAGCTGAGTAACTGAGTAGCTGAGTTACTCAGTAAGGTATTGAGTATTGAGTATTAGCAGATAATGAAAAGCAGAGCTGGTAGTAGTAACGGTTGTTTGAACCTTTCTGTAGCTCCTCTGTTAGCTGAAGGTCTCCCGGTTCCTTCCTGCTGCTGGGAACCTTTCTGTAGCTTCAGTGGAGAAAAGACGACGCCAACAAGACTGCATTGAAATATCCCCTAAAGTCAGAGTTTGTGTTTTGTAGACAGACGTTCAGACCTCCTGATACATGGATGAATACATCCAGACAACCTGCTGGAGCTGCTCTAGAACTCAGCATCCATCCTCTTCATCCAGCAGCGTTTACATTTACACATTCTAGAAATAGAACAGAAATCTTTGCAGATTCTTTGTGGCAGTCTTTCTTCCACTAAACGGGAGCAGCGTCAATCACTTCTGTTCATGATGTGTATTGATTTACTGGAAGGATCAAATATGTGCCGAGTTCACTAGAAGACTCTCAGCACCCCAAACCTAGTCTTATTTGTGTGAACGTCATCTGTTGAGTGACGGAGGTGAAAACAACTTCTGAATGGAGTTCTGAGGAAACGGAGTTTGGTGAGACATATCAGATGTTCAGTTTATGGCTGCTGTATAATGTGTGTGTGTGTGTGTGTGTGTGTGTGTGTGTAGACCTCAGCACCTGAGTGGCCTCCAGCTGGTCTCAGATCTGTGTTCAGGTGATCTACAGGGAGCCTCCATCGGCTCCACTGACATCACTCTGACTCCAGGAAAGATCCAGTCAGGAAACTACACAGCTGATCCTCAGACAGCAGGGTGAGACTGTCTCTCTGTCTGTCTGTCTGTCTCTCTCTCTCTGTCTCTCTGACAGTGAGACAGGGTCCAGTTGTCCTGTGTTACTGACTCATTGAGTTCTTCTTCTTTTAATGTGTGTGTGTGGGGGGTGTGTGTATCAGGAGTGTGTGTCTGTTACTCCAGGTGTCTCTACCTTGTTCTCTGTTCGCTGCTTCGTCCTCTGAGCTCCGTCTGAAGGGAGGAACCAACGCAGAGATGGCTCCTCAGATAGACTACACCATCAAGGTACTACTACTACTACTACACCTAGTACTACACTCTGTATACACAGAGATGTCTCCTCAGATAGACTACACCATCAAGGTACTCTCAGTACTACACTCAGTACAGACAATGTACACTCACTGTAAACATGTATACAGTGTACATCACATGTTGTACACTCACTGTGTACTTTCTGTATACATGTATACAGAGTATGTTGTGTACTAACGGTGTATTTTCTTCTTCAGGTGTTTAAACCGATCGTGGAGAAGTTTGGAGTCCATTTTGACTGTGATGTCATCATGAGGTCAGTGTCCTGTTTCCTATCTGCTCAATAGAATCATACCCAGGGTATCTCGGGCATACCCAGGGTATCTTCTGGTTATCTGGCTTCACTAACTCTAACAACAGAGATAAAACTAAGCATTCCTGTGAAGCTGGTTATCAACTAGTAACAGCCAACCAGTCTACTGACCAATCGCAGACATGGCCCAGTCTACTGACCAATCGCAGACATGGCCCAGTCTACTGACCAATCGCAGACATGGACCAGTCTACAGACCAATCGCAGACATGGACCAGTCTACAGACCAATCGCAGACATGGACCAGTCTACTGACCAATCGCAGACATGGACCAGTCTACTGACCAATCGCAGACATGGACCAGTCTACTGACCAATCGCAGACATGGCCCAGTCTACTGACCAATCACAGACATGGACCAGTCTACTGACCAATCGCAGACATGGACCAGTCTACTGACCAATCGCAGACATGGCCCAGTCTACTGACCAATCACAGACATGGACCAGTCTACTGACCAATCGCAGACATGGCCCAGTCTACAGACATGGCCCAGTCTACAGACCAATCGCAGACATGGCCCAGTCTACAGACATGGCCCAGTCTACAGACCAATCGCAGACATGGCCCAGTCTACAGACCAATCACAGACATGGACCAGTCTACAGACCAATCACAGACATGGACCAGTCTACAGACCAATCACAGACATGGACCAGTCTACAGACCAATCACAGAAACATTTATCAAAGGAAGAGTGAACTATATTACCTAGACCACGCCCCCTCCAGATTCACCCAGACCACGCCCCCTCCAGATTGAGTGGACCTGATGGCAGTCTTGTCTGTGTTTCAGGGGGTACTACCCTAATGATGGTGGTCTGGTCTTGGTTTCAGGGGGTACTACCCTGACGATGGTGGTCTGGTCTTGGTTTCAGGGGGTACTACCCTAATGATGGTGGTCTGGTCTTGGTTCCAGGGGGTATTACCCTGACGATGGTGGTCTGGTCTTGGTTTCAGGGGGTACTACCCTAATGATGGTGGTCTGGTCTTGGTTTCAGGGAGTACTACCCTGACGATGGCGGTCTGGTCTGTGTTTCAGGGGGTACTACCTTGACGATGGCGGTCTGGTCTGGTCCGTGTTTCAGGGGGTACTACCCTGACGATGGCGGTCTGGTCTGGTCCGTGTTTCAGGGGGTACTACTCTGACGATGGCGGTCTTGTCTGTGTTTCAGGGGGTACTACCTTGACGATGGCGGTCTTGTCTGTGTTTCAGGGGGTACTACCTTGACGATGGCGGTCTTGTCTGTGTTTCAGGGGGTACTACCCTGACGATGGCGGTCTTGTCTGTGTTTCAGTGGGTACTACCCTGACCATGGCGGTCTTGTCTGTGTTTCAGGGGGTACTACCTTGACGATGGCGGTCTGGTCTGTGTTTCAGGGGGTACTACCTTGACGATGGCGGTCTTGTCTGTGTTTCAGGGGGTACTACCTTGACGATGGCGGTCTTGTCTGTGTTTCAGGGGGTACTACCCTGACGATGGCGGTCTTGTCTGTGTTTCAGGGGTACTACCTTGACGATGGCGGTCTGGTCTGTGTTTCAGGGGGTACTACCCTGACGATGGCGGTCTGGTCTGTGTTTCAGGGGGTACTACCCTAATGATGGCGGTCTGGTCTGTGTTTCAGGGGGTACTAAACTAATGATGGCGGTCTTGTCTGTGTTTCAGGGGGTACTAAACTAATGATGGCGGTCTTGTCTGTGTTTCAGGGGGTACTACCCTAATGATGGCGGTCTGGTCTGTGTTTCAGGGGGTACTAAACTAATGATGGCGGTCTTGTCTGTGTTTCAGGGGGTACTACCCTCGAGGCGGCGGTGAGGTGGCGGTGACGGTGAACCCGGTCAAAGAGCTGCAGCCGGTCGTCATGACGGAGAGAGGAACCATCACTAAGATCTACGGCCGCGCCTTCGTCGCCGGAGTCCTGCCCTACAAAGTAAAGTTACCACGGCAACACAGACAGGAAGTGATGTCATAACAGGGGTTCTTTAATCCTTCTCAAATGACGGGTTGATCAGGTCCAGGTATTGATCGGGTCCACGTAGTGGTCGGGTCCGCGTAGTGATCGGGTCCAGGTATTGATCGGGTCTGCGTATTGATCGGTTCCGCGTATTGATCGGTTCCGCGTATTGATCGGTTCCGCGTATTGATCGGTTCCGCGTATTGATCGGTTCCGCGTATTGATGGGGTCCAGGTATTGATCGGTTCCGCGTATTGATGGGGTCCAGGTATTGATCGGGTCTGCGTATTGATCGGTTCCGCGTATTGATCGGTTCCGCGTATTGATGGGGTCCAGGTATTGATCGGGTCTGCGTATTGATCGGTTCCGCGTATTGATGGGGTCCAGGTATTGACTGTGTCCTCTGTGTGTCTTCAGCTAGCTAAAGACATGTCGTCTGCTGCTGTTCGGACCATCAGGAAGGAAATCAAAGATCTGTACATCAACATCGCGGCGCTGCAGGAGAAAGAGATGGCCTTCGGGAACGGCAGCGGCATCATGTAAGCCCCGCCCACCTGCTGACATCACTACTGATGTAAAGTCAAGCTGACAACATGAAAACAGCTGTAAACATGGGAACTTCCTTTGACTGACGGTGGTTGTAGTTTGTCCCACGTACAGTGAACACCTCCTGAGCCGGAGCTCTCTGATTGGTCCGTCTCCTCTCTGTGTTTCAGCATCATCGCGGAGTCGTCCACAGGTTGTGTGTTCGCAGGTTCGGCTCTGGGGAAGAAAGGTGAGCAGCTGCTGGGACCCTTAAACGGTCTGGTCTAACGGACCAATCACAGAGCTGAGCTGCAATGTGATGTCTGTCAGGTGGGACCAGACAGCCAATCAGAGGGGTAACAGGGTAACAAACGTGTGTGTGTGTGTGTGTGTGTGTGTGTGTTTCAGGTGTGTATGTAGATAAAATTGGTATTGAAGCTGCTGAGATGTTGCTGAGAAACATCCGACACAACGGCTGCGTGGACGAGTTCCTGCAGGACCAGGTGAGACGCACCTTCTGACCTCACTGTGACCTTACTCTGACCTCACTCTGACCTCACTGTGACCTTACTCTGACCCGTGGATGTTCAGTATTATAAAACGTGCTCTGACCTCCTCTTCCTCCACAGCTCATCATCTTCATGGCGTTGGCGAAGGGAACGTCCCGGATTCGAACCGGCGCCGTGACGCTGCACACGCAGACGGCCATTCACATCGCGGAGCAGCTGACTCAGGTCAGAGACACTCGGAGGTCACACGGAGGTCAAACTGTCTGAGTGTGTTTATAATATTTAACGTTCATGTTTCTGTTTGCAGGCAAAGTTCACAATAACGAAGTCTGAGGACGAGCTGAGCAGCAACAACACCTTCATCATCGAGTGTGTAGGATCAGGAGCCGCTAACACACACCTGTAAACACACACACACACACACACACACACACACACACACACACACACACACACACTCTCCAGCTGCCCCCCCCATCATGGCCGACCCTCTCAGCTTCTGTCTCAGGATGTTTCATTAAAACTGTAATAAATCAATAAAACTGGTTCTGTTCTTCCATCATTCATTGATTCGTCTCTTCATGCTGCTGAGAACCGCTCATACAAACACCTTCACTCAGCACTGAGCTCCTGGGACCGCTGGTAGGGCCCGCCGGGACCGCTGGTACCGCTGGTAGGTACTGCTGGTAGGGACCGCTGGTACCGCTGGTAGGGCCCGCCGGGACCGCTGGTACCGCTGGCAGGTACTGCTGGTAGGAACCGCTGGTAGGGCCCGCCGGGACCGCTGGTACCGCTGGTAGCGCTGGTAGGTACTGCTGGTAGGGACCGCTGGTAGGGCCCGCCGGGACCGCTGGTACCGCTGGTAGGTACTGCTGGTAGGGACCGCGGGTACTGTACCGCGGGTACTGTACCGCTGGGACCGCTGGTACCGCTGGTAGGTACCGTACCGCTGGTAGGTATCGTACCGCTGGGGAGGGTTTAACATGAGGGCTGAACCGGACGGATTGAAAGGTGCCATATAGAATATCGATGCTGTGTAGTAGAGTATCTATATAATAGTATAATATAATATAGTATATAGCGGTGCGGTGTGTTTCATAGACCATGCGAGCAGCGCTTGTTAGAGGAAGTTATAAAGGTTAAAGGGAATCTTTTGTGTATATATACTATAGAATATATTATAGTATATAATAGTATATAGTATATAATTCAGTATATATACTATAATATATACTATAGTTATAAAGGTTAAAGGGAATCTTTAGTATATACTATAGTATATACTATATTATATATAGTTATAAAGGTTAAAGGGAATCTTTAGTTTATATACTATACTATATATACTATATACTATAGTATATAGTATAATATAGTGTATATAGTATATACTATAGTATAGTATAGTGTATATAGTATATACTATGTACTATAGTATATACTATAGTATAGTGTATATATAGTGTATATATAGTATATAGTATAATATAGTATATATATAGTATATACTATATATATACTATAGTATAGTATATAGTATAGTGTATATATAGTGTATATATAGTATATAGTATAGTATATAGTATAATATAGTATATATATAGTATATACTATATATATACTATAGTATAGTATATAGTATAGTGTATATATAGTATATACTATAGTATATAGTATAGTATAGTGTATATATAGTGTATATATAGTATATATAGTATATAATATAGTGTATATATAGTATATACTATATATATACTATAGTATAGTATATAGTATAGTGTATATATAGTATATACTATAGTATATAGTATAGTATAGTGTATATATAGTATATAAGGGAATCTTTTGCTCACTAATAGAAAGTTGAAATGAGCTCGTGACGTTTCAGTGATGACCCGACCTGAGTATGTGTGACGTCACGGGGTCTCTTCCGCTGCTGCTGCATGTAAACAAAGAGGAGCTAACAGAGCTAACAGAGCTAACAGAGCTAGCAGCTAGCAGCTAACAGCACCAGCACCAGCGGGTCTGATGGAGCCTCACTGAGCTGAACGGAACCAGAGGAACCAGAGGAACCAGAGTTCGGGTGGTTCGGGTTCGGGTCTGTGTGATGGAGCTGCGCTCCGACTGAACCGGAACCAGCACCATGTCCATGGAAGACCCGTTCTTCGTCGTCAAAGGGTCAGAACCGTTCACACCTGCTAACAGAGAGAGCCTACTGCTGTTACACACCTGATCAATAATCAATAACCAGTTCAACCAGTTAGTGATCGAACAGCAGCCAGGTGAGCTGCTAGCTCACAGACATGCTAACAGCTGAGCTAACGTTAGCTCTCAGTGCGGTTAGCCTGTTAGCATGTTAGCATGTTACTCTGCAGTCAGAGTCGATGATCAGTTCTTCTCATCATAACTCACCTGCTGAGCTCAGTGACAGATCATAACTCACCTGCTGAGCTCAGTGACAGATCATAACTCACCTGCTGAGCTCAGTCACAGATCATAACTCACCTGCTGAGCTCAGTGACAGATCATAACTCACCTGCTGAGCTCAGTCACAGATCATAACTCACCTGCTGAGCTCAGTCACAGATCATAACTCACCTGCTGAGCTCAGTCACAGATCATAACTCACCTGCTGAGCTCAGTGACAGATCATAACTCACCTGCTGAGCTCAGTGACAGATCATAACTCACCTGCTGAGCTCAGTCACAGATCATAACTCACCTGCTGAGCTCAGTCACAGATCATAACTCACCTGCTGAGCTCAGTCACAGATCATAACTCACCTGCTGAGCTCAGTGACAGATCATAACTCACCTGCTGAGCTCAGTGACAGATCATAACTCACCTGCTGAGCTCAGTCACAGATCATAACTCACCTGCTGAGCTCAGTGACAGATCATAACTCACCTGCTGAGCTCAGTCACAGATCATAACTCACCTGCTGAGCTCAGTCACAGATCATAACTCACCTGCTGAGCTCAGTCACAGATCATAACTCACCTGCTGAGCTCAGTCACAGATCATAACTCACCTGCTGAGCTCAGTCACAGATCATAACTCACCTGCTGAGCTCAGTCACAGATCACAACTCACCTGCTGAGCTCAGTCACAGATCATAACTCACCTGCTGAGCTCAGTCACAGATCACAACTCACCTGCTGAGCTCAGTCACAGATCATAACTCACCTGCTGAGCTCAGTGACAGATCATAACTCACCTGCTGAGCTCAGTCACAGATCATAACTCACCTGCTGAGCTCAGTCACAGATCATAACTCACCTGCTGAGCTCAGTGACAGATCATAACTCACCTGCTGAGCTCAGTCACAGATCATAACTCACCTGCTGAGCTACTGATCATCTTCATCTATAGTTAATCATCTCTATTATCTCAGACAGCAGAACACTAACATGAGTTTATTATTATTAATATAGTATCATCATGATGTCTGTTAGTACATGAGCTTCACTTCTGATTTAGACTTCAGTCAAAGTTCACAGCAACTCTAAGAGATCATAATAATAATGATATAAAACGAGACTTCAACAGTCTGCACATGCTTCCAGTGGATTCATATCATTATTACTAAGTGTTTCTTCTGTAAAATAGAGTTCACATTATACAGTAAAGTACAGGAGACAGTGAACGCAGCACAGAGCCTCCATCACAGATGAGTTATGATGTTTGTTACAGTGAGGTCCAGAAGGCAGTGAACGCAGCACAGAGCCTCCATCACAGATGAGTTATGATGTTTGTTACAGTGAGGTCCAGAAGGCAGTGAACGCAGCACAGAGCCTCCATCACAGATGGAGCGAGCTGCTGCAGGAGGGGGGCGGAGCCTCCAAGGAGGAAATGGACTGGACGACCAATGAGCTGAGGAACAGTCTGCGCTCCATCGAGTGGGACCTGGAGGACCTGGACGAGACCATCAATATCCTTTAAACGCTCGTGTTGGTATGTTCATTCAGTTCTGAGATTTGAAGTGTGAGTGATGTTTCTTAACTGTCAGTGAACGCATCGTGGAATCCAACCCAAAGAAGTTCAACCTGGACGCGGCGGAGCTGTCCACGAGGAAAGCCTTCATCACCAGCACCAGACAGACTGTCAAGGTACGCTTCACTAAACACCTGTAAAGGGTTGACACCTGCTCAGGTGAGGAGTCTCTGCAGGCTCGGTCCACGGCACACTGACATGAGACCCACAGCAGCCTGTGGGTCTCATGTCAGTGTGAGTAGTAGTAGTTGTTACTCTTTGCTTAGCTGCTATTGGCCCATTCAACACACACTGAACTGATTGGCTGAGGTCCATCTGAAGAATTGATTGATCTGATTGGCTGCTGACTGTCTTTGTTTGTCTTGAAGGAAATGAAAGAGCAGATGTCGAGTCCAACTGGTGCCTCAGTGGACCGGAAGAACAAACAGGTACCTGAACACACCTTAAGTTCACAACACTGTCGAGGAGCGACCAACAGACAGTCAGCTCCTGCTGATGTTAGATGTGACAGTGCGTTTGTGTTGATGTGATATTTAGGCTCTGCTCGGTGAGCGTGGTGCTCAGGGTCCCATCTGGCAGCCTGGTCCTGATAAATACAGCCGACTGGACCGCCAGCTGCAGAACGCCAACTCTCAGTTCATAGAGGAGCAGCAGGTCCAGCAGCAGGTACAGTACCACAGGAACACAGGAACACAGGACCAATGACAGAGCTCTGAGATATCATGCAGCATCAGGACGGTGATATGAGAACGGTTCGGTTCTGTGATATTAATGATGTACATGATGTTTCTGTTTGGATCAGCTGATGGCGGAGCAGCAGGATGAACAGCTGGAGCTGGTGTCAGGAACCATCGGAGTCCTGAAGAACATGTCGGAGAGGATCGGCATGGAGCTGGATGAACAGGCCGTGTAAGAACTTTCAGATACATCGTTACTGAGACGGTTCTCCTCATTCATGAGAACCAATTCATGTCTTGGACCAATCAGTCAGCTGGCTTTAGTTCCATTCTGTAGGCAACAGTTAGCATGGTCAAGAAGGACGGGAGCAACGGGAGGTGAGGGACAACTACAGGAGGTGAGAGACAACTACAGGAGGTGAGGGACAACTACAGGAGGTGAGGGACAACTACAGGAGGTGAGGGACAACTACAGGAGGTGAGGGACAACTACAGGAGGTGAGGACAACTACAGGAGGTGAGAGACAACTACAGGAGGTGAGGGACAACTACAGGAGGTGAGGGACAACTACAGGAGGTGAGGGACAACTACAGGAGGTGAGGACAACTACAGGAGGTGAGGGACAACTACAGGAGGTGAGGGACAACTACAGGAGGTGAGAGACAACTACAGGAGGTGAGGGACACCAACAGGAGGTGAGGGACACCAACAGGAGGTGAGGGACAACTACAGGAGGTGAAGGACACCAACAGGAGGTGAGGGACAACTACAGGAGGTGAGAGACAACTACAGGAGGTGAGGGACACCAACAGGAGGTGAGGGACACCAACAGGAGGTGAGAGACAACTACATGAGGTGAGGGACACCAACAGGAGGTGAGGGACAACTACAGGAGGTGAGGGACAACTACAGGAGGTGAGGGACACCAACAGGAGGTGAGGGACAACTACAGGAGGTGAGAGACAACTACAGGAGGTGAGGGACACCAACAGGAGGTGAGAGACAACTACATGAGGTGAGGGACACCAACAGGAGGTGAGGGACAACTACAGGAGGTGAGGGACAACTACAGGAGGTGAGGGACAACTACAGGAGGTGAGGGACACCAACAGGAGGTGAGGGACAACTACAGGAGGTGAGGGACACCAACAGGAGGTGAGAGACAACTACAGGAGGTGAGGGACAACTACAGGAGGTGAGGGACAACTACAGGAGGTGAGGGACACCAACAGGAGGTGAGGGACAACTACAGGAGGTGAGAGACAACTACAGGAGGTGAGGGACACCAACAGGAGGTGAGAGACAACTACATGAGGTGAGGGACACCAACAGGAGGTGAGGGACAACTACAGGAGGTGAGGGACAACTACAGGAGGTGAGGGACAACTACAGGAGGTGAGGGACACCAACAGGAGGTGAGGGACAACTACAGGAGGTGAGGGACACCAACAGGAGGTGAGAGACAACTACAGGAGGTGAGGGACAACTACAGGAGGTGAGGGACAACTACAGGAGGTGAGGGACACCAACAGGAGGTGAGGGACAACTACAGGAGGTGAGGGACACCAACAGGAGGTGAGGGACAACTACAGGAGGTGAGGGACAACTACAGGAGGTGAGAGACAACTACAGGAGGTGAGGGACAACTACAGGAGGTGAGGGACACCAACAGGAGGTGAGGGACAACTACAGGAGGTGAGGGACAACTACAAGAGGGGAGGGACAACTACATGAGGGGAGAGACAACTACAGGAGGTGAGGGACAACAACAGGAGGTGAGGGACAACTACAGGAGGGGAGAGACAACTACAGGAGGTGAGGGACAACTACAGGAGGTGAAGGACAGCTACAGGAGGTGAGGGACAACAACAGGAGGTGAGGGACAACTACAGGGGGTTTCTGGTTGGTCACTGGTTGGTTCTTGGTTGGTTCCTAGTTGGTCTATGGTTGGTTCCTGGTTGTTTCCCGGTTGGTCTATGGTTGGTTCCTGGTTGGTTCCCGGTTGGTCTATGGTTGGTCTATGGTTGGTTCCTGGTTGGTCTATGGTTGGTTCCTGGTTGGTTCCCGGTTGGTCTATGGTTGGTCTATGACTGGTTCCTGGTTGGTCTATGACTGGTTCCTGGTTGGTCTATGGTTGGTCTCTGGTTGGTCTCTGGTTGGTTCCTGGTTGGTCTGTGGTTGGTTCCTGGTTGGTCTCTGGTTGGTCTGTGGTTGGTTCCTGGTTGGTCTATGGTTGGTTCCTGGTTGGTCTGTGGTTGGTTCCTGGTTGGTCTCTGGTTGGTTCCTGGTTGGTCTATGGTTGGTTCCTGGTTGGTCTGTGGTTGGTTCCTGGTTGGTCTCTGGTTGGTTCCTGGTTGGTCTGTGGTTGGTCTATAGTTGGTTCCTGGTTGGTCTCTGGTTGGTTCCTGGTTGGTCTCTGGTTGGTCTATGGTTGGTTCCTGGTTGGTTCCTGGTAGGTTTCTGGTTGGTTCCTGGTTGGTCTGTGGTTGGTTCCTGGTTGGTCTGTGGTTGGTCTCTGGTTGGTGTATGGTTGGTTCCTGGTTGGTTCCTGGTTGGTCTCTGGTTGGTTCTGGTTGGTTGTTGACCAGACTTGTTGAGTCTCTGTGTGTTTTTCCTGCAGGATGTTGGATGACTTCACTCATGAGGTGGACAACACTCACTCTCGATTGGACAACGTCATGAAGAAACTGGCCAAAGTGTCTCACATGACCAGCGGTAAACTGCCCGGCAACACATGATGTCACCCTCGGTGTAGTTAGTTATAGCCGTGTACCACATCATACATCATACATCATACATCATATATCATATACCATACATCATATAATGTATATGATGTATGATATATCATACATCATACATCATACATCATATATCATACATCATATATCATACATCATACATTATATGATGTATGATATATCATGTATGATATATCATACATGATATATATTATATGATGTATGATATATGTTAGAGACAGTTATGTCCTCACACATCGTCCTCTCTGGTTTCAATAACAGTTGAAGTTGATTGGTTGATGTTTCTTAACGTCTGTATTTCCTCAGATCGTCGTCAGTGGTGCGCTATCGGAGTGTTGCTCGCAATCCTCTTCGTCGTCATCCTCCTCTTCTTCATCCTCTGATTGATGCCTCCTCCTGTCAGCACAGAACTCATCTGAAATCTGTGTCTCCTGGACTCTACTGGACTCTACTGGACTCTACTGGACTTTACTGGACTCTACTGAACTCTACTGGACTTTACTGGACTCTCCTGAACTCTACTGGACTCTACTGGACTCTACTGGACTTTACTGGACTCTACTGAACTCTACTGGACTTTACTGGACTCTCCTGAACTCTACTGGACTCTCCTGAACTCTACTGGACTCTCCTGAGCTCTACTGGACTCTACTGGACTCTCCTGAACTCTACTGGACTCTACTGGACTCTCCTGAACTCTACTGGACTCTCCTGAGCTCTACTGGACTCTACTGGACTCTCCTGAACTCTACTGGACTCTCCTGAGCTCTACTGGACTCTACTGGACTCTCCTGAACTCTACTGGACTCTACTGGACTCTCCTGAACTCTACTGGACTCTCCTGAGCTCTACTGGACTCTACTGGACTCTACTGGACTCTCCTGAGCTCTACTGGACTCTACTGGACTCTACTGGACTCCCCTGAACTCTCCTGAGCTCTACTGGACTCTACTGGACTCCCCTGAACTCTCCTGAACTCTACTGGACTCTACTGGACTCTCCTGAACTCTACTGAACTCTACTGGACTCTACTAGACTCTACTGGACTCTCCTGGACTCTCCTGAACTCTACTGGACTCTACTGAACTCTACTGTTCTAGATGTGGCCCCTGGACTCTACTGTTCTAGATGAGTCCCCTGGACTCTACTGTTCTTGATGTGGCCCCTGGACTCTACTGTTCTAAATGAGGCCCTTGGACTCTGCTCTTCTCGATGTGGCCCCTTGACTCTACTGTTCTTGATGTGGCCCCTGGACTCTACTGCTCTAGATGAGTCCCCCGGACTCTACTGTTCTAGATGAGTCCCCTGGACTCTACTGTTCTTGATGTGGCCCCTGGACTCTACTGCTCTAGATGAGTCCCCCGGACTCTACTGTTCTAGATGAGTCCCCTGGACTCTACTGTTCTTGATGTGGCCCCTGGACTCTACTGCTCTAGATGAGTCCCCCGGACTCTACTGTTCTAGATGAGTCCCCTGGACTCTACTGTTCTTGATGTGGCCCCTGGACTCTACTGCTCTAGATGAGTCCCCCGGACTCTACTGTTCTAGATGAGTCCCCTGGACTCTACTGTTCTTGATGTGGCCCCTGGACTCTACTGCTCTAGATGAGTCCCCCGGACTCTACTGTTCTAGATGAGTCCCCTGGACTCTACTTTTCTTGATGTGGCCCCTGGACTCTACTGTTCTAGATGAGTCCCCCGGACTCTACTGTTCTAGATGAGTCCCCTGGACTCTAATGGACTCTACTGTTCTAGATGAGTCCCCTGGACTCTACTGTTCTAGATGTGGCCCCTGGACTGTACTGTTCTCGATGTGGCCCCTGGACTCTACTGTTCTCGATGTGGCCCCTGAACTCTACTGTTCTTGATGAGGCCCCTGGACTCTACTGTTCTAGATGTGGCCCCTGGACTCTACTGTTCTAGATGAGGCCCCTGGACTCTACTGGACTCTACTGGACTCTACTTTTCTCGATGAGTCCCCTGGACTCTACTGTTCTAACTGAGGCCCCTGGACACTACTGGACTCTACTGTTCTAAATGAGGCCCCTGGACACTACTGGACTCTACTGTTCTAGATGAGGCCCCTGGACTCTACTGGACACTACTGTTCTAAATGAGTCCCCTGGACTCTACTGGACTCAACTGGACTCTACTGGACCTCCGTTGGACTGAAAAGACACTTTGGTTCTTTGACTGTTAAACTCGTCTCAGAGGTTGAACCAGGTGGAAATGTGTGATGTGTTTTAATGTTTGTTTTATTTAAAGGGCTGAAAATAACCGTTTAATCAAGTTTAACTCCAGTTTAACTCCAGTTTAACTCTAATATAACTCTAGTTTAACTGAGTTTAGTAACTCCAGTTTAACTCTAGTTTAACTCCAGTTTAACTCGAGTTTAACTCTGTTTAGTAACTCCAGTTTAACTCCAGTTTAACTCTAATTTAACTCTGAGTTTCACTCTAGTTCAGCTCTGAGTTCAGTAACTCTAGTTTCGCTCTAGTTTAACTCCAGTTTAACTCTAGTTTAACTCTCAGTTTAGTAACTCCAGTTTAACTCTAATTTAACTCTGAGTTTCACTCTAGTTCAGCTCTGAGTTCAGTAACTCTAGTTTCACTCTACTTTAACTCCATTTTAACTCGTGTTTTACTCTGAGTTTAATAACTCTAATTTAACTCCAGTTTAACTCTGAGTTTAACTCCAGTTTAACTTTAGTTTAACTCTCGTTTACTAACTTCAGTTTAACTCTACTTTAACTCTACTTTAACTGAAGTTTAACTCCAGTTTAACTCCGAGTTTAACTCCAGTTAGCTCTGAGTTTAGTAACTCCAGTTTAACTCTAGTTTACTAACTTCAGTTTAACTCTACTTTAACTCTAGTTTAACTGTATTTTAACTCTGAGTTAACTCTAGTTTAACTGTAGTTTACTAACTTCAGGTTAAGTCTACTTTAGTCTGAGTTTAGCTCCAGGTTAAAGGACTTCAGCCACTGACTGACCGTGTTTTATATCTTCGTGTTACGATGAACTCTTGAAGAAAACTACGATGAACGAAGAACCAGAAACGGAGAACGTTGTTGATGAATTGAAGTAAACGTGTGTCGTTATAAACTGCTGCATTATAATCAATGAATAATATAATCAATAAGTCTCATTAAACTGTACTATTTAAAACACTTTAAACCAGTTTAACTTTAACCTCTTTTAAACTCTTAACTCCAAACTAACTTCAATCCTGAATTAAACCTTAGTTTAATTTCAAGTTAAGTGCAACTCTAATGTCGTCTTTTCTCCATTTAAACCCAGTTTAACTCTAAACTTGAATTCCACTTTTAACTCCATGTTAACGTCAGTTTATCCCTGGTTTAAATCAGATTTAATCCTGGATTAACTCTGGTTTAAATCAGGTTTGATCCTGGATTAACTCTGGTTTAAATCAGGTTTGATCCTGAATTAACTCTGGTTTAATTTAGGTGTCATCCTGGATTAACTCAGGTTTAATTTAGGTGTCATCCTGGATTAACTCAGGTTTAATTTAGGTGTCATCCTGGATTAACTCTAGTTTCCTTCAGATTTAATCCTAGTTTAGCTCCAGTTTAACTCTGGTTTACTTCAGGTTTAATCCTGGGTTAACTCTGGTTTACTTCAGGTTTAATCCTGGGTTAACTGTAGTTTAATCCTGGGTTAACTCTGGTAGTTTAGTCCTGGGTTAACTGTGGTTTAATCCTGGGTTTACTTCAAGTTTAATCCTGGGTTAACTCTGGTAGTTTAGTCCTGGGTTAACTGTGGTAGTTTAGTGTGAGGTTGGCGTTGAGGGTTTGTGGAGAATAATCTCCGAACACTAAGACTTCCTGTTTACAGTTTGTGTGACGTCGTTTGTTTTCTGATGTTTAATGTTTTATTTTATTTTATTTTGGTTCTTCGAACGTTTTATTGACTTTATTTTTATTTGACTTTATTTTTATTTGACTTAATTTTTATTTCCTGAACCGATCGATCAGTTGATTGATCAGTGACTGATCGATCAGCACATCCTGCAGTTTATTGATCAGTGGACTTTTCTACTGTTTAACTGTTAGACCGCTCACTTCCTGCTGCTGCTTCACAATAAAAGCTTTTCTAAAATGAACCTCTGGAAGGCTTTTAATGTGAAGGTGCAGCAGGAAGTGCAGTCCTGAAGGTTATTGAGCTCGGACTCGGTGTCAGAGGAAGCAGCCAATCACATCGTCCCACGCCAGCAGATTGACGGTACGCGTGGCGGTGAAATCTCACGTCTGTTTCCTGTTTTATCAAAATAAAAGCACCGTGTTCTGAACTCTGACTGATGAAAATAAAACCAAATACACCCACCTGGAGCGTTTCATCTCTTTAATCCAGTTTAATCTCTTTAATCCAGTTTATTATAGTTTATTATAGTTTAATATCCAGTTTATTATAGTTTATTTACAGTTTAATATAGTTTATTATAGTTTATTTACAGTTTATTATAGTTTATTTACAGTTTATTATAGTTTATTATAGTTTAATATCCAGTTTATTATAGTTTATTTACAGTTTAATATAGTTTATTATAGTTTATTTACAGTTTATTATAGTTTATTTACAGTTTATTATAGTTTATTATAGTTTAATATCCAGTTTATTATAGTTTATTTACAGTTTAATATAGTTTATTATAGTTTATTTACAGTTTATTATAGTTTATTATAGTTTATTTACAGTTTATTATAGTTTATTTACAGTTTATTATAGTTTATTATAGTTTAATATCCAGTTTATTATAGTTTATTTACAGTTTAATATAGTTTATTATAGTTTATTTACAGTTTATTATAGTTTATTTACAGTTTATTATAGTTTATTATAGTTTAATATCCAGTTTATTATAGTTTATTTACAGTTTAATATAGTTTATTATAGTTTATTTACAGTTTATTATAGTTTATTATAGTTTATTTACAGTTTATTATAGTTTATTTACAGTTTATTATAGTTTATTATAGTTTATTTACAGTTTATTATAGTTTATTTACAGTTTATTATAGTTTATTATAGTTTAATATCCAGTTTATTATAGTTTATTTACAGTTTAATATAGTTTATTATAGTTTATTTACAGTTTATTATAGTTTATTATAGTTTATTATAGTTTATTTACAGTTTATTATAGTTTATTTACAGTTTATTATAGTTTATTATAGTTTATTTACAGTTTATTATAGTTTATTTACAGTTTATTATAGTTTATTATAGTTTAATATCCAGTTTATTATAGTTTATTTACAGTTTAATATAGTTTATTATAGTTTATTTACAGTTTATTATAGTTTATTATAGTTTATTTACAGTTTTAATAGTTTATTATAGTTATTTACAGTTTATTATAGTTTATTTACAGTTTAATATCCAGTTTATTATAGTTTTATTTACAGTTTATTATAGTTATTATAGTTATTTACAGTTTATTATAGTTTATTTTACAGTTTAATATCCAGTTTATTATAGTTTATTTTACAGTTTAATATCCAGTTTATTATAGTTTATTTTACAGTTATTATAGTTTATTTTACAGTTTAATATCAGTTTATTATAGTTTATTTACCGTTTAATATCCAGTTTATTATAGTTTATTTACAGTTTAATATAGTTTATTATAGTTTATTATAGTTTTATTTACAGTTAATATCCAGTTTATTTATAGTTTATTTACAGTTTATTATAGTTTATTTACAGTTTAATATCCAGTTATTATAGTTTATTTACAGTTATATAGTTATTACAGTTTAATATAGTTTATTATAGTTTATTTACAGTTTAATATAGTTTATTATAGTTTATTTACAGTTTATTATAGTTTATTATAGTTTAGTATAGTTTAGTATAGTTTATTTAGTTTAATATCCAGTTTATTATAGTTTATTTACAGTTTATTATAGTTTATTATAGTTTAGTATAGTTTATTATAGTTTATTATAGTTTATTTACAGTTTAATATAGTTTATTATAGTTTATTATAGTTTATTTACAGTTTATTATAGTTTATTTACAGTTTAATATCCAGTTTATTATAGTTTATTTACAGTTTAATATCCAGTTTATTATAGTTTATTTACAGTTTAATATAGTTTATTATAGTTTATTTACAGTTTAATATCCAGTTTATTATAGTTTATTTACAGTTTATTATAGTTTATTTACAGTTTAATATCCAGTTTATTATAGTTTATTTACAGTTTATTATAGTTTATTTACAGTTTATTATAGTTTATTATAGTTTAGTATAGTTTAGTATAGTTTAGTATAGTTTATTTAGTTTAATATCCAGTTTATTATAGTTTATTTACAGTTTATTATAGTTTATTATAGTTTAGTATAGTTTATTATAGTTTATTTACAGTTTAATATAGTTTATTATAGTTTATTATAGTTTATTTACAGTTTAATATCCAGTTTATTATAGTTTATTATAGTTTATTTATAGTTTATTATAGTTTATTATAGTTTATTTACAGTTTAATATCCAGTTTATTATAGTTTATTTACAGTTTATTATAGTTTATTATAGTTTAGTATAGTTTATTATAGTTTATTATAGTTTATTATAGTTTATTTACAGTTTAATATAGTTTATTATAGTTTATTATAGTTTATTTACAGTTTAATATCCAGTTTATTATAGTTTATTATAGTTTATTTATAGTTTATTATAGTTTATTATAGTTTATTTACAGTTTAATATCCAGTTTATTATAGTTTATTTACAGTTTATTATAGTTTATTATAGTTTAGTATAGTTTAGTATAGACGTATTAAAGGAGCTGAGGTTCAGTTTACAAGATTAGAAATGATAAATATTAATGCAATCTCAGAGATGATTCTGAATGATCTGCATTTTATTTTATTTTATTATTATTGATATTATTTTGATGTGAACAGAGATATTGAGTGAACTTGTGCATGTGGTTGTGTTGTTGCGTCGTTGTGTAACGTTATTGATCGATGGCTGCTGCAGCTGTTTGTGTCCAGATGTTCTCTGAGCTGTTGACCAACAGACGGTCGATGTCTCAAAGGTTGATGTGATGTTTCAGCGCTCTGCAGGACACTGACCTCAGTTCAGCTGCTCTCACTGCCCAGATCAGCTCTCACTGCTCTCATCTGGACGTCTGCACACACTCGACCGTCTACCTGCTCAGGTGAGATCTACTAACCTTCCTCCTGGAGTCACATGAATGTATTCTTCTTATTATTATTATCATTATAATTATGATTATTATCTCCTGCTCGTCTGTCTGTGTGAATCTCTGTCTGTTCTGTTGGTTCAGTGTTTCCTGTGATTCAGTCCCTCCTTATTAGAATAAAAGAACATTTACAGCTGCACAGAAACATCTACGTTTCATCTCAGAGTTTCATCTCACAGTTTCATCTCAGAGTTTCATCTCAGAGTTTCATCTCACAGTTTCATCTCAGAGTTTCGTCTAAGAGTTTCATCTCACAGTTTCATCTCAGAGTTTCATCTAAGAGTTTCATCTCACAGTTTCATCTCAGAGTTTCATCTCAGAGTTTCATCTCACAGTTTCATCTCAGAGTTTCATCTCAGAGTTTCATCTCACAGTTTCATCTCAGAGTTTCATCTCACAGTTTCATCTCACAGTTTCATCTCAGAGTTTCATCTCACAGTTTCATCTCACAGTTTCATCTCACAGTTTCATCTCAGAGTTTCATCTCAGAGTTTCATCTCACAGTTTCATCTCACAGTTTCATCTCAGAGTTTCATCTCACAGTTTCATCTCAGAGTTTCATCTCAGAGTTTCATCTCACAGTTTCATCTCACAGTTTCATCTCAGAGTTTCATCTCACAGTTTCATCTCAGTTTCATCTCAGAGTTTCATCTCACAGTTTCATCTCAGAGTTTCATCTCAGAGTTTCATCTCAGAGTTTCATCTCACAGTTTCATCTCACAGTTTCATCTCAGAGTTTCATCTCAGAGTTTCATCTCACAGTTTCATCTCAGTTTCATCTCACAGTTTCATCTCAGAGTTTCATCTCACAGTTTCATCTCAGAGTTTCATCTCAGAGTTTCATCTCACAGTTTCATCTCAGAGTTTCATCTCAGAATTTCATCTCACAGTTTCATCTCAGAGTTTCATCTCAGAGTTTCATCTCACAGTTTCATCTCACAGTTTCATCTCAGAGTTTCATCTCACAGTTTGAAGAGAAACGTCTGAAATCTTTAGAATAAAATCAGAATACAAAAACATCTTTTAATGGTTCATTTATTCAGGTTGAGTGCGGCTGCAGTGGTGGTTCTGTTTGTAGTTCTGTTTGTAGTTCTGTTTGTGGTTCTGTTTGTAGTTCTGTTTGTAGTTCTGTTTGTGGTTCTGTTTGTGGTTCTGTTTGTAGTTCTGTTTG